>JAHWFP010055518.1:11957-69687 GCA_023313725.1 Lithobius niger | reverse complement strand
GATTATTTCAAATAAAAATCACCAATTTTTATCCGTGTACATTTTAACAAGTAAAATCAACTTCAATCATATAACCCCTTTTTTTACGGCTATGGTGTCGCGCTATAAAGGTTTATGCATGCAGTCGATTGTTGCATGCACGAAGAATGGATTTGGAGTTTGCTGAGTGGCATTGTTCCCTAAATACAATGGTTAAAACAATGTAAAACAATCAAAATGATCGTTTAGGGTGCCATAACTCAGGAATGGATCGACCAATAATTGAAAAGTGGTCCCTGTAAGGTTGAAGCCCAGGGAACGTTCTGGCTCAGATCATATTTCAGATTTATAGGTAGGTGCAGTAGTTTTTTCTGAAACCGTGTCAGCCAAGAAGAACAAGAACAAGAACCAGAACAACAACAACAAGTGAAGAGTTTTCAAATTTACGTGTGGCGTCCTACGATTACTCTTGCACGGAATTGCATAAAAGTTGGTGTAAAGTTTGGAAAAGTTGCTATCTACTATCTGCCCAAGTTTGGTCGAAATTGAATAGAAACGGAGAAATTAATAGTTTTAGTTTTGCTGGCGAGAGGACTTCAATCATGTATGATAACCTTGGTTTATCCTCTTAACAACCCAAATTCGTTCTCCGAGCCAATGTTTCCTCTCCAACCCTCCCAAGCTGCGAAAAATCACTGACGTTGTTAGAAATGCGTTAGCTTTCGGATCAATTTTTTTACCCCCTCCAAACAGTGCCACTGCTGCCACCCCTCCGTAATATCGATGAAGAGATACACAATTCGGGAAATTTCCAAATCTAGTTGAATAATTAGTCCGAGTGTGTAATGAATATAATATGTAATGACCTTTTTTTATTCCGTTTGAAAGTTATTTCTGTGCTTGGTAAAAATTGGTTTATGTGTAACGTTAGAAATTGATTGACCCCTCCCTCACACTCCCTTCTCTCCTCAGCCTGTCAAACTCCGTGAATCCCTCGCTCGCCTGCCACCCACGTATGAAAGAAATTTGTGCCTTATGCATTTTGTGGAAAAAAATTACCGGTATAAAGCCTTTGTATAACGAACGACCTAGAGCGTCAATAAATAGTTTTTATTAGCCTGCAGAAAGTTCTCAATACTGAAGAAGGCCACCTTACATCGACCTGTGGATGAAATAATGTCAGAATTCCTTGTTCAGAGTGCAACAGCACAACATGAAACCAAATGGAACATGAAACTAAATCGACTTTTTCACCTGGTTTATATCGCTGCAAAACCCTGGGTTTTCGAGTTAATACATACTCCGGGTACCACCGGGGTTTTCAAGGCCGCTGGTACCGGGCTGTAAACCCTAGCGGCAGATCATTTTTGTCCTCAGGAAGCCGACAGCCGTGGGTGGCCGTATGTGCAGCACCTAGGTGTTGCGGGAAGCCAACCATTGGCATTTCAGGGGCTTTCAGTCGTTAGGTCCGTGACTCCCTTTAGTGTTGCGACACCATAAAGGGAAAAGGAAGGGTGATAAAAATGGAGAAATTGGTCGCCTTTTAGTGTTTTGGGTTCGTCTGTTTATGTGTTTGTTTGTTAGTGTCTTATTCAGAATTTCCCATACTTGAATACAGTTGAGGCTGTAGGAAGGAAGCTTGTGTGGACTAAGGAGCTAGAAAAGCTAACGTTGGAAGAACGACAATGTGTCATACCAGGGATTTTTTTGCTTCTCCAAGCCAGAGTTTCCTCTCCACTCCTTCCCCAAGTTGAGATCAGAAAATGGGTAGTCTCTCACTCCATTTTATCACTGGACTAGATACAGCCATACGACTAGTTCGGTCGGGTTGGCCCGTTTACTCTTCAGTTTCAGTAGAATTTTAGTGATGCCAAGTATTACAAAAAAAAAAACAACAACATTGAGTTAGAGGTTCGAAGGTGATCAGATACCGCCTTAGTTCTAAACATCAGGGGGGGGGGGAGGAAAAACGATTTTGCACCCAAAAAAAAAAAACAGAAGTTGTCTCAGAGCTTTTTTTCTAAAATGGGAGGGTGTTTTTTTTTATTTTATTATTTATTGAATATTTGGTCTCGTAGTAAAACTCTTTTCCTCCGCCCCATTCGAATTCACATTAAAGTCAACCCAAACATTTATGCGATTGACTATTTAAATGATTTGCACATTTTTCTGAAAAACTTTTAGTTGGTTGATTTTTTTGGGCATTGCTGGACTCTTTTTGGAAAATGACTTCATGACGATTTTAGCTACAAAATGATGCAGCCTGATGGAATATCAAAATCATTCAATTTTTGGCAAAGTTATAAAGAAAAAAAACTACTTCAGTTTTAATGCAGGATGTAGCCGTTCTGAATAACCGAAAAAATAGTTTGTGCGCATAGTATTTATTCATTCCGTGCGGCAGGTTTTGTGAAACTATTTCCTTTTTTTTTCTGTTTTAAGGGTTTTTTGAAGGCTTTTCTGAATTGAATCGTAAAATTAAAAAGGTAGTCACGATTCTGCACATTTCAGTTATGACTGGAGTACGTTTGACTAGGATGGTCCCCCCCCCCCCATCAACCAACCAGAAGGGTAATAAATAACTGATAAGACTTTAAAGGTTTAGTTCTACTGCTTCCTAACCAATCCAAAATACTTTCAGAGTTTGACTTGGGTTCCTGGGATATCAGTTTTAACCAATGCAAGCTGTGATAAATACTGCGTTAGAAGGAAAACGAACGCAGTTGCTATCTCAGCTGCTAAATTTTTACTGCTATGTGTATTTTAGACCCATTTCAGTCACATCAAATCTTTATTCAGATTATTTATTTATATTTAGTTTCATTTACTTTCTGTATAATTAACTTATTTATTAACTTTCTTAATTATTTACTTTTTTGCATAATGTTGCTTACTAAGTTAACTTACCCTAATGAACTGTTGTTTTCAATTGGCGCAATTGCCAATTTCGTAATGCCCTGTAGGACGATTGAATTTTGTTATACAAGATCGCTGCGTTATCTGAATGATTTGTCAGAAAAACGCCCAGTCGCTTTGTGTCAGTCATGTTCCTGCTATTTTTCTTTTTTTTTCTTCTCAGTTTAGAGACGGACTGTGGCTTCTGCATCAGCGATTCATTATCTCTTTCGATATTCCGACGTACAGTCCACTATTTTTGGTTCTGATGATGTACTTAACTTAAAAAAAAAAAAGGGAGGCGTAGCTGAAAAAAAAAGATCGTACAAAATTTCAGTTAAAATTTTAATAATTCCATTCAAGCCAGGATTGGATCGTGATGTACCAGGGTGGCTGTCATACACTAGTGGGTCCAACTAAGGCATAGTAAGGACTAGGGAACACTGTGTTATAGGCTAACACTTGAAGGACAGCTTTATTGAGAATGTACAGCTTTTATATAAGGTATGTCACATGGCATGTAGTCATGTGATAATAGTATGGCAACAACATTGTATGGATAGACTGCAGTTAACTATGGAGGTATATTAAGCTGTGAATAGGTTTACATTAGGACTTAAAAAGGGCTACCATTGTGGTGCCTCTATGACGACTTCACAGGACATGCTTTTTTTTGAGTTGAGATTGCCGGAGATTCTACCATGGTCAACTATCTGGACCGACCTATAACGAATTTAGGGAGGTAGACAATATGGCTGCCAGCAAACAATGTTGCCGAGGGTAAGCAACACAGGCACGTTCTCCAGTACAGACGGCCGTCGAATACGGTTTTTGTATGTAGGTAGCGACATCTATTGGCAACTAGTTGCAGTTTTCAAAATAATAACTTCAATAATATTTTACGTTGCTTTACCGAACACATTTGTATTAGCTTTAAAACCAATTTTGTGTAATTTTCAAAGTTATTACAGCTATAGTTAAGCTATTTTGCCATGCTTTGAATAAATAGTGACATGTTCGTGTATCAGGAAAGTTTTTAAAGAAACAGAGCAGCAGCATCTCAAGTGGCATTGTTTTGGGCTGTAACTAACGCCATCGGCAGACAGAAAGCGGGAACAGGACAAATCAACCATGGACAGTAAACTATCTGGCCGAACCTACAATAACAACATTAGGGCGATAGACAAAATGGCTATACGTCGTTCGTACATGGCGATATGCCAGTACACGTTTTTTTTTTAATTATCTAATACAATACAGTACTGCCCCCCACTCCGCCCGAAAAAAATTGCAGAATTCCGTCGTTAGTAATGAGTGAATTTTCCAATAACTCTTAATTTCGCCTTTCTGCCAAGAAAGTCTTGGTTATGCTCGGTTTTGATCACTATGAACAGCTGAAGTCGCTCATTAAAATTTGGTTCGATAAAATAATAAAAGCTTCAGAAATTACATTTTGTGGCGAATGAAGCCGACTGCTTTTCACTTTACTTAATCTTGTTATTTTGATCGTAAAAAATTGTTTCCCAGAATACAATTTACCGTAAAGCCTGCTCTACGTTGATGCCTTAAGAGTTTAAAATCAACAAAAAAAAAAGAGTGACAGTTTTAGAAAGTGATGGTAATTCACATTGCAAAACAGTCATAGTTTGAATTTTTGTACAATATTGTATATGAAATAGGGTTTGTTCAAAGACTATTTTTTTCACCGTGACGTGTTCCATTTAAGACGGTAGAGTTGGCTAAAAAAAAAACAAAAAAAAGGTTCGCACAAGTCTAGAAAAACATGAAGAATTTTTTATTCAAATAAAAAATAGAAATAGAAAGAGACGATGCACGGGGCATCCTCCCACCCAAATACCCACGCTGCAGATGTTAAGTGGAAGAAGTACCACCAATATGACAGTTGCTTTTTGCCTCATAAGGGAGGAAACAGGAGTACCCGGAGGAAACTCTCATGCAGTGGGCGGGAAACAACTGGAGAAATACCCGTACATATACACTTCCCATCACCAGGTTCGAACCCGGGTCTGTACGAAGCCAGAGATGTAGAGCTGGGACCAGGACGCCTATCGAATCTGATGCCCCAGCGCTCGCAGCTGCCCATGCACCCGTATATAAAATCCACTTACGACGGAGGTTTAGAATCCGTAGTATTCAAGCTGTTTCTTTTACTTTCTATTGGCTGGTGCTCCACTATTGAAAATGTATTTGCGCAGCTTTTACAACTTCTGCAACTTGACCTGTAACCTGGGAAGTGCTTGATTTTTTGTTGTTTTGTTTTGGCACAATTGGTTGCATCAGTTACACGGATAAAAACAGCTCACCGTTCTCTTTTAGTTTCGGGGTTGTAAAAAAAATTATTAGAGCTTCGTCAGCGCAGTATACCTACTACCCCTCGCAGTCTTGTCGACTTCCTTGCGTAACTTACTTTCCTGTTCGCATCATCAGCCGGCTTTTAAGTTTTTGTTTAAGTGTGGACCTTTAGTCGGTCGCGGGATTCGATACGGCTTCCGATCCGGCTTTTACTTAGCTGGTAACCAACCACTGTGACCAATGGGATATGATTGGTCACGTTGTTTGGGGCCCCCGGGGGACCTCTCACAGAATTCACAATGTTGGCAAGCTCGGATGGTGATGCGAAGAAGGACAACACTTTAAAAATAGTTCCCCTTTTCCCCAATTTCCTTGGTATCCCGCGGAAAATAGCATTTGCAACATGTATACTATAGGTTTGATGGTATGTGACAATTATGGTTTAAAGAAAAGGAAATAGTCGGTTCCAAAAATGTCAATTCACAAAGTAAACATGGACACTTCCACAAACTAGACACTTACTACTACGTCCAGCAAATATTCAACAACTTCCTGTTGTCTTCATCAGGCTTTTAAAGGTTTATTTAGTCCCTAATCACATCTTGCTTCTACGATGTTCACAATTGCCGTTTTCGAATTCGCCGTTAATCGTGCAACCGTCCAACAAATGCCAAGCGTCCAGTTTGTGGAAGTGTGCGTGTTTACTTTGTGAATTGACATTTACGGAATTTCGTCATATTCCACAGTACGAACTTCAACAAAGTTTTTCGTGAGAAACAGTCAGTATAACAGAAGCAAGCAGAATAAAATAAGCAAAGTAAAATAAGGTTAAGAAAAGTGAATCAAAAATTACTTCATGAAACGTCTGGAAAAGATCTAATATGGAAAGTCGTTGTTGATGAAGTGCGAGACATGGTAAAAGAATTAATTATAAAGAATAATAAAGTGAAAAGAACAAACATTAGATTGAATCTTAGTGATCGCATGACTCCGTAGCTGGCTGACAAGAAGAAGCCAAGTTTACACCCGTGTTCTTAACTCTTAACTCTTCTTAAACCGAAAGCTGTCCTCCGAAGTATTAGCACTAGTCACAACAGATTATTTCAAACTATGGATAGTATCGAGATGTTGTTCTAGTTAGAGAACAATCTAGAGAACCCCTTCAAGGTCTAAGGAAGCCTGAAGGCATGATTAGTGACATTAAGCTGTGCTATTTTTTTTTTTTTTTGTAGTGGTCACGTACAGTGGGGATATAAAGAGGAAAATGAAAAATGTTAAAAGGTGTTTTCCGTAGTTTGGCTTTCTAAACTGTTTTGGTGCCAAGGATGTTTTAGAGCAAAAACGTCTATCACTTAACCTCATCTGAAGGTGGGAGGGGGATTGGGGGCTGGGCAGTTGAAATGTGGGTCAAAAACAACCCTTCCTTTTCAGGATACAGCTGTCCTGTGGTGGTAAGCAAAGCAAAGCAAGTAGACAATTAGAACAGTCCAGTGAATGACAAGCAAATTGAAGGACGAGTTTCAAAACTGAAGTAGAGAAACCTTGAACTAAAAAAGTAGGACATTTTCAAAGGCAATATGTGCCTGTGACGTTCTTCGTGGAAGAGGTATGTTTGGATAAATTGAGGGTTTTGGGGTGATAGGCTACGTAATAAGGTTAGACGAGGGCATTCATGTTACGCTGTTAGAGTTGACATTCTTGGACATTGCAAGACAAACTACTGCGAATGGATTTTTGAAGAATATTTTCATTTATCAAGAAAGAAAGTTGGAGGTTAGAAGACAATCGGATAAACACCTAGTTCTAACCGTGAACTACAATGTTTATTTGGTTGAGGGAAATGCTCAATTTTTTTGGAATTCGTAGTTTGGGTTGGTTGTAAATGTGTAATATTGCAAATAAATAATCATGAAGTCAGAACTAATGTTTTACCCAACCACTGACCACCAATTCTCAAAACTAGGGTAATCCTTGGGTAATTTGTCCTTTTTACATTATGGGGGGGGGGGGGGGGATGTGATCTGGTGAGACAGCCGGGTGGTCTGCCAAGCACTTTTTGTGAACCTTGTGGTTGCTAAATGAATGAATGCAAGATAACTTGCTGTACAGAGAACATAACATGAGTAAGTCAATTTTAAAAATTGTCATGTAGTAGGCCTATCAAAACTTTGTAACTTCGAAGGGTCTCCAGTGATGTATTGTCCCTTAAAAGTATAGCCTTTGTTGGGATGACCTGACAACTAAATTGATGATGATCATAGCCTAAAGCCAACTTTCTTGCACGATTTTAATTATCTAAACCTGACTCAGTATACACAGCTGCAGTTGTGCTTAGTTTTGATGCAGCACCTTTCTGCTTCATGCTATTGCCTAGGCTTCGACTGGCCATAATGCCATTGTGCCATGGTATAGGTGCCCTATTTCTGGCACGCCCCTTGGATGTATTTGTCCTTCCCTGCAGTAAAATAAAAGCACTATTTTGGTTTGCATTCCTGATCGTGAACATTCCTTTTTTCTCTCTCTCTATCCTTCCTCTTCACTTGCGTTTTCCACCCCTTTTCATAACCCCCTTCCATCCTAAACCAAAATAAATTAAAACACAGAAAACACACGAAAACGGTGTTACTTGATTGTAGAAGATATTTATAAAAATGTACTTAAAATAAAGAAGCAAGAAATGGCAGAAGAATATCAACAAAAGCAAAATCTTCTGGGGTTTGCCCCGGAGCCTGTTTGGAGTGCTCACTTTGAACTCCCATACCACCTTGCTGAATTAGGGGGGTCCATCACTTAATCATACTGTAAGCAAGGCCTGGTAAAAGACGTGGTGTCCCTGTAGTTCCTCTAAATGGTCCCTGCACTCTTCCTGCCCAGTCTGACTATATGACCACAATCCGCAGGAAAATTTTAAATCAAGTAATTATCGTAATATAAGGAACAAAACAGAAAACATCAGGAGTGCTTGTGACTAATTATAGTAAGGGAGTGCATATTTCAGTACGCTCTGCGAACGCCACGTGGAACAGTAATATCGCACAAACTCCGAGTTGCATACAACTAAACTAATCACGCGAATGACCAGGGTACTTGCGAACGACTGATCGTGTATTTGTTGATTTTTTGTTTGTTTGTTTGTTTATACTTTGACTCTTATCCAGTTTAGGGGATCATTTTTTCACGAAGTTTGTTATTTGCTGAAATTGACATGGGTTATGGTATTTTCACGCTGATTATGAATATGCTAGCCATTGTTAATTATCTTCATTAGTTATCGCGACCACTAATTTTTTTATTTTTTTTTACTACAGTTAGGTAGATAACCCAGGTTGGGTTCCCTTAAGTAACTCCTTAAGCAACTCCATTAAGTAACTCCTTAAGTAAAAAAAAAATGCTACTTTGACGTTGTTTGGCATTTTAAACACCTGTTGTTTAAATGTTTAAAGAAAATGACCATTGACCAAACTCCTGAATTTTTTTCCTCTTGGATTTCCCCAGCTAAATTGTCCCTCTCATTGTGTCCCTCTCATCGTTAAAGGTAGTGAGCAAGAAAATGAAAGTTTGCGGCATCGTATTCTCATTTCATAGATCCAAGTTCCCATTTATGTAGTGAGGCAGATAACCCGGTTTGGGTGATGCTTCCTAAAAAGTAAACAAAACAAGACAACCTTAAAATTAGCTTTGACGACGTGGCACACACCTTTGACCATATAGTACAGGTAGCTACCTCTACTAATAGATTTTTGTACCATTGTAGACGCTTCTGACCTAGATGTACTCTGCAAGTTATGGAAACATACTCTGCTTAGAAAGTTTTCATCTGTGAATATGTAGGTTTAGCATTTACCGTAAAAAAAATCTTCAATCCGACATGACAAACTGTCACTTTTGTAAGATAAAATAGTTAGCCGTTGGGCTGCAATATGATAACACCCTCCGGTGAGAAATAAATACGCTAAACTGCACGGGACTGCACAGGGCGATAGTTCTGTAGTTAACCCTTTCATGCCCGTTGTATCCAAATGGCCACAGATACAAGATGGAGCAAAAGGTATGTCCCGAGGCGTGCCACGAGTTTTGTAATTTGTGAGGATGCCCCAGGGACCCCAAACAGCAACAGCCCAGTATCAGTGTCGTCTCCAAACCAAGTGAAGGCTGGGTTTAATTCTGGTGACTGACCTAAGTCCCATGGGACTTTTTTTAAGTCACCGGAATTAATTCCGAACTGAAAGAGTTTTACAAAAGGCTGTAGTGAGTGTGTTATTTCTAAGCGTTAAAAATATCCAGACGAGCCAAAAATTGTCATATACGAATATACAAGTGAATGTCTGCTTTAACAAAGCACCATTACATATTGTAGGTGTTGGAAGCAGTTTTTCTGAAACATCTTGCCCAATATTTGCTCACGTGCTGCTGAGGATGTAAACACCCAAAACCATTGTCCCGTATGGTCTCGGGTTCCACGATGTAGGGACAAGGAAGCTCCGTCAACATTTGAGTTGCCAACAAAATGAGATTTTGGCTGCTCCCTTGCAGCGCTCCTGACGCACAATTCACATTAGTGAACCTCATTCTTCCTAATGGTTCCTTCGCTTGTTACTTTAGCCTGTGCGTAATTTATCTCTGTCCCCTAATCCAGTTCTTTCAACCTTTTCATTACACAAAATTGAGTTTGGTGCAAGACTACTAGCAGGTCTCGCAATCTCCTTGCTTGCTGGTCAGCGCTATCCTCCCCCGAGTCATCAAAAATTCATGGTACGCCATGAGCAGGTAATCGCTGGCGCGCTCTAGGGATTTGGCACTTAATTTCAGACTGTAGCCTACTTGGGAAGAATTAATTCCCACGCAAAACCAAACAAGGGGGTTTATTTCCCACCAGATGTAACGAAAGAATTAGGTTTTCATTATTAAGGCAGTTAAGAAAAGTTCCAGTCAAACATTGAAATCCTAGTGTAGCATGGTAATGAAAAGGAAGGATTTACTGAAATCAGACAGTTGCAAGTTAACAATTGGCCTTGAAGGGACGGGTGATTTTCTTTTGCCAGAGATTATAAGGATTATAAGCAAACTACGGTAGCTGTCAACCGTCAAAAAAGACGCAAATTTCTGATCTGTGATAGCCAAGTTAATAACAACACGAATATTGTGGTGTGCATTGTTTGTAACGTAATTCGTAACATGTGTGCTACCGCGCAGAAGAGAGGATAGTCCACACGAGAGAGGGGAACACAAACTTGTCTGTTAAAATTCGGACCAATTCTTTACACACCTTCCTAACCTATGAAAACCCCTTTATATTGTGACAAGCCATTCTCGTTTAGGAAATCGATGATATACTTCCAACACTATTGTTCTTCCAGCATGACTGTTATGTTCCAGCGTAGCCATTTTTCTTACGAGTATGCACCAGTCGTCATCCCATTGAAAGGTAAGAAAGAATGTGAATCCTGAAAACGAAAGTTACTGCATTGGAACCTTTATACATCATTATAGCGATGACGGTGAAACAGCTGGTCTGACAAGCTACTTGAATTTGTTTACGCATAGACTTACACACTTAATGGCGTGCAGGTGCATTGTGGTTGATAAGTGGTATAAATTTGTATGATCAAGTTTTGTTGGGCTGCCCATCACTTGCTGTGTTATGCACTCTCATAAGGTTGCAGTAAGCAACCATTTTGAAATAGGCTACCTTGTTTCTTGTGTGTAGACTTTAAAATGTCCTATATTTTCTACATATATATTATTTTAGAAATGTTTTTAACAAGGTTCATACCCAGTATGATCCATTTTTAAAATGCCGGTCAGTTATAAGCCACAATATTGCAGAATGTGCCTTATATAAACAGCATTATCAAAGCTGTTTTGCTTGTTAGAATTGCTGGGGATGGTTTGAAAAAATATAAATCTTCTTGTTTAATAAAAATGTAAAATAAAATACTCATCCAACTAGCCACTATTGGTTGCATTCCCAACTGAGGTTTTAAAAAGCAATTATAAATAGAAGAATGAAGGGCAGGTCACCTTGGTCCTTCACCCGTGCATCATCGCTTTTTTAACTTCCAGAGGACGTCCAATAATACTAGACGATATATTGAGGAATACAATCAAATGCAACTAGATGGGTGAGAATTTCCATTTACATTTTATCATGTTTATGTCCCAATGACATAAAGTACATGTATTTTTAAAGTTTGTTGTAATGTCAGAAGTTCCCGTTTGATTAAGCCCAGTTTTCAACCTTTTGTAAATTGTGAAACAGGGTTTTATTCTGATATTGTTCTGCTTGCTACAATTTTCGCACTTTTGCTACAAAACTTACTATAAAAACTGTACAGGGTAAGGAAGCCGTAAAAGCTGGTTATTCACGCAGAAGACAACTGTGCATGATTGGAGTTATGATGCATGTTTAGTTATGGCCTTCTTAACTTTAATAATGATTTAAGTATGCTTGTTCCGTAAACATTCCTTGATTAACATATTTTGCCGGAGAGCTAATTTTTCTCTGAATTTCTTGAGAATGTTTACTTGCTGTAATATGTATGGGCGATGAACAAAATAATAATAATAATAATAATATCTTTTGCTGGTAAGCAAGGTTAACAGCAGGGCGCAAGGCCGCTTACGCCGCACCCAAAAGAGAGAGTAAAATTAAGTAAAAACTGTTTAATAGGTCCGCCTTAGAAAATTGTCAAGTGGTAATTTGCGAATGATCCTCAGAAAGGCACTGACCGAGGTGGCAGATACAGCACACTCTGGAAGCGAGTTCCAGATCTTGACTACACGGAGAGCAAAAAAATGCCTCCGGCAGTCTGTTCGCGATTCGGAGACCTGCAATTTATATGAGTGGCCCCTTGTATGAGTAGCTGAAGAAAAATCGAAAAAGGGAAGGTCGATTGGCAACTCTCCCCGTACAATTCGAAAAGTCAGTGCAAGGTCGGCCCAAATACGACGTAACTCGAGTGGCTGAAGTCCCAATCTAGATAGACGATCAGCAGGAGGGCTATCTCTAAGGTTAGCTACACGTTTTGTGAAATGACGTTGAACAGCCTCCAGGCAGTCAATGTCGTGTAGGAGATACGGTGACCATACAGGGCTTGCGTATTCAAGCAGAGGACGAACGTAAACCTTAAACGCCCAAACTAAAGTAGAAACCTGAGACTTCACGAAACACCGCCTAACCAGGGCCAGGCGACGGTAGGCCTGGGCCGAAATTTTGGAGCAATGTAATGAAGATTTTAGATCTGCAGAAAACCAGATACCCAGGTCCTTAACAGTATCCAAGACTGAAAGATCGGATGACGCCAGAGTATACTTCAAATGTGGGTTTGCAGGGCCAATATGAAAAACAGCACATTTTTCTCTGGACAGAGGGAGTTGCCACAGCTCCGACCATCGTTGGATAAAGCTCACATCTGAATTTAAAAGGTAACCATCGTTGAAACAATGGATAGTTGAACAAATTTTAAGATCGTCCGCGAATTTAAAGCATGGCCTTGCACCATCAGCACAAAATGGTGCCAAGTCATTCAGATAAATCACAAAAAGTAGCGGACCGAGGACGGATCCTTGGGGCACCCCGCTACCCACCCAAGCAAATTGGGAGCTGGAGGATTCAACCACCACACGCTGCCTGCGACCTGAGAGGAAGTCTGCAAGCCAAGCAAGTAAATTTCCACCAACTGACAGCAGCGTTAGTTTGTGTAGAAGTTTTGAGTGAACAACAGATTCAAAGGCTTTCATAAAATCAAAATAGATGACATCGGTTGGGATGCCTAGGTCGGTCGCAGAAGTCCAAAGGTCAAGCACTAACAAGAGTTGCATCACTACAGATCTGCCAGGCAGAAAACCAAACTGGTCACCACCGAGTAGCTTCCGCTCCTCAAGAAATTTAAGTAAGGATTGACGGATAAGGGTTTCCATGATCTTGCATGGAACAACAGTAAGTGCGATTGGCCGATAGTTGGCAGGGTTTGAAGTATCACCCTTTTTATAAATCGGGATGACGTTAGCAGTTCTCCACATAGAAGGAACGGAACCCGTAGACATGGATAGATTAAAGATGAAGGTTAATGCAGGAGAAATTTCGTGGATGAGCTGCTTGTAAAAATACGCAGAGAAGCCGTCTGGACCAACTGCATGGCTGGGCTTAATGGAAGACAATACCTGAACCACCTGTTCAACAGTAAAGATAACATTTGTACAATCCCCTGTTATTTTAGTGCCGGATATGCCACCTGGGTCAACACTGCAAGGATCCACACTACAACCACTCTGACTCGCACAGTTAAATGGGGGGATAACATCGTTATCTGTAACAACATTGGAGAGAAAAGTTGAATTTAAAAGTTCAGCTTTGGCTGTATTAGAAGTTAGGTAAACACCATCAACCAGAAAAGGAGGCAGGGTACGAGCTGATTGCGTTTTAGTTTTGTAGAGACGAAACAAGCTAGACAGACTACCATCCCTAATGGCAGCAACATCGTTTTGGTTTCGCCAATCATTAATTGCAACTGCATAAGCAGTTTGCCTCCGTGAATATGCAAGTTTGGTTGAAGCGGAAGGAAACTTTTTGTAGGTCCTCCATGCTGTAAGTTTTGACCGATCAAGTTTTTTAATAGGGACAGGTAGGGAAGGGCTGAAATGACCACTCATTGACTTAAAGCAGGGTCTACCTCTGCATGTCGCAACCAGGTCCAATAAAAGTTTGTGGAAGCCTACAAGGCGGTGAAGCCGGTTTTCAAGTTTGTGAAAAGCCTACAAACCGGTGAAGGCGACACTTTTAACCCTTTTGTTTGTTTATGCTTCTTTGAAGAAATCGAGCTCGATTAAAAATTGTTTTAAAACACTATTAAGGCCATTTCCTATAGTCGGGGATATAAAGCGTTAGGCCATTTCTTGGTAATTCGTTTTAAATTCAAATTATATATTCGAAATCCAGCGTAAAGATTTTATGAAGCAGTAAGAGCCGAGATGGGATTCTGCTGACTACGTTGGATAAAGTGGTCTGTAGACGGACAATGCGAGACTAAAACCCGTTTTTTTCCCCCGCCTTAATTTGAAAGAAAAGTATGTAAAGAAAAAAAATGTATGCATCTGGGATGAAGATGTTATGGCGAAAGGAAATTTTGCCGTAAAAAATGTTGATTGGTAATGGAAAAGTACTTTAATGCAGTTTTCGAGACGTGGCATTGACGTAGGAGGCCATTGTGACGAAATGGTGTGTTCACAGCCATTTCCTCTCCTACCTAAGGAAACTGGGGATTTGCGTCCTCTGAATGAGATTGAAGAGAGAGCTATCGATTGGAAGTTAATGTCCGTTTCTGCATGAGGTGAGCTAAATGGAATGGCCACAAGTGAAGCTAGGAAGGCCTGTCTCATGGTGGCCAGAACTTTTAGCTGACATGCTTGGCTAGCAATGTAACACAGTATAGCCATCATTTAAGCGCATCTGCAGGAAACTGCTCGATGCCTAAAAAATACAGTATAAATAAAACTAACTTTGCTCAGTGAGAAGACGTACAGATTGGCACACTTAGTTTTTTATGCTCTTTACTAAGGCCTTATATTCCCACGTTCTTAAACATCCATCTAAAAATATACATGACTACAACTTTGCTTAGTACGTGAACGTTGATTTTATGGGAAGTGTTTGAAACAGTAAGTTGGTGTACAGAGCGGTAGAGTTTTGCAACCGGTACTATAATCGAGGCTCCTTTCTTGCTCCTATCTCGCCTTATATCCAGCTACTTCTCACTTTCGATTTTTCAGTCTCGAGGTAACCGTAGCAGTTGAAAATGGACATTAATTTCAACTTTTTCGTTTTTTGTTTGTTTTCGTTCCTTACTTTTCAGTTTCTTTCGTGAATGGATGATTGTAAAAGGGTGCATGTGGATAAACACGTCCGTGGTGTGACATACTAAGCTCATATAACAATTGGCCAACAAACAAAAACAAATTTGTTTGATGTTTAGTGTAGGGTTTAATGAGCAGAGACCAAAACAGGAAAGATTCACAAACAGTTCCTGTGACGTGTAGATACCACAATGTTAGTTTTGTGTTTCGTCCACATTAACATTATTGCTGCATTATTGTTGACAATGTTTAATTTTAAACAATGTATACGGTATAAGCTGCAGAATGAGTATGCGGCTGTATTAATAATGTCTCCATGGCTAAGTAAACTTCTGGAGCTTCGTTCTCTCCTTCAATTTATAGCCAATACTTTGAAATAAAAATTAGACCATGGGCCTACTTCCACAGAAGCTCCGAGCATGATGGCCGGCATATCTAGATTCCGGCGCGTGAAGGGTAGACGGATAAGTTTTTGGTTGCATTTTCTGATGTTATGTAGTTAGTCGCAGCGAGCGCGATAGCGCGAGCGAGGCTCGTAATTTGGAAAAAAACTGACATCATTTTCGTGAACGTACACCTTGATTTACCTTTTACACCAATGGCGATAGTACAACCTTCCACATATACAGATCGATGATGGACGAGCGCTTGGAGGCGCTGTGGAAGTGGCCCCTAGACCATTGCTTAGATTCGGTTCATCATCATATCCTTCTTACATTGGTTTACCGTGTTAATGGGTTTGCCGATTGAGCTATCATCAAAGGAAAAGTGTGCCTCTTTAAAATTCATTTTAAATAATACTCTTTTCAAGAAAGAGTAGGAGTACAAGTGTAGTTTGTGCTGTCAGTGTTCTAAATTTCCTTTCTTTTATGTTTCAGCATTGTAAAAATGTTTGCTAAAAATCAAGAGGATAAGAGAAGAGTGGAAAAGGCGCTGGAAGCAGTTGGCTACCCGGCGTCAAAGGTAAGCTTTAACTGAAAATGTATTTACTAAGTGCCGGTAAAAAAAAAAACGTGGTTTTTACTTCGTTTCTACAACTATTTTGTGTAGCACTTTAACTGCACATCTCATCACAGTAAATAAATTTAAAAGTAAGTAACACCAAAAGTGGATAAATCAATCGACCCACTGGCCTTTGGTAGCATGTGCACAAAATATGTAAGCCAAGAATTCCAGTGGATGAGAGGATGTATCAGCCAAAATGATGTCAATGACTTTGATGAACTGGTTTCCATTTCGAATCTGAGCAACCATTGTAACCATTATAACCCCTCCGGCAGGCTGATATTGCTAGAACTTACGACAAATTTAAGAAATTTAAGTTCATCAGTTGTATACAAGCAAATGAACAAGAAAGGTTTGTGATTTTAGACTCAGTTTAGAAAAGAATCGAATTGTTGTTAGTTTCACAACTCTGCAAAATGCCATGTCTTGAACAAGGGCAGACTGCTGTTAAACCATTAGATAACTTCAGACCACAAAGCATTATGTAATGGAAGGGCCTTGCATTCTTTAATAATGGTTTCAATGTAAAATTCAAAATTCTATGCTTTAGGTGAGAAGTTTCTATTATTATATTTCAGTAACCGGACATGACAGGAATACATTTGGCCACTTATAAAAAAATAGGAATTTTTTTGGCTATCCTTGGACAGTTACTGTGCTTAAAGTGAGGGGTTTGAACGAATTTTCTTTTGATAGAGTGCGCATTCAATTAGAACTTCATACATACATATGTACATACATATGTACATACATACGAACTTAATGAAGCATACTCATTACTCAAGTATTCGTTTCATACGACATAAAGTATGTGTGTTCAAGAAAATAACTGAGTGAATAAATGTTTTATTTGATTAGGCTTACCCTCTTTTTAGTATTGATAAAACTAGGGTGTAGTTTGCCGCCCTCCTTTCTCTTCCTCCTCGGGCCGCCCCCCCTCCCATTCACCCCCTACTTTTCGTTACTTTCAGCATGCCTTAATACAGTGTTTTAACTGATTTTTTACATTGCATCATTTTCTTTAGTAAATTTACGAATATTCGCTCATTTCATTGTTGACCTGTTTAAATGACGTATTAATACAAATCATAACAAATTGTAAGTCGTGTTTGAACCATCATATTCCGGGCTCAGGTGAAAAGATAAGTACCGAATAATCTTGGTTTGAGATTTAAGGTGTCAGCTAGCAATTTGGGTAATTCCTTAAGATTGATTTTGGTGATAACATATATCGTATAATGCTTTTCTATCCTGGTTCTTCAGTCAATATAAATATTTTGATTGTTAGTTTTTACAGTAAATTACACTGACTTCTGATAACTGTGTTTTCAGACGGATACCATAGATCCAAGCAAATTCACGTTCGAAGATTTCTTTTCATTTTACAAGAATTTAACTGGCAGACAGGAAGTTGAAAAAATATTTGACGAATTGTAAGTATCAGAACTATTTGCTTAGCCGATTTGTTGCACTATTTAGCCTTTCTGTCAGCTTACTTTATCATTTAAAAGTTTAACGGGTGCATCCATCACAGTCTTAATAGTTGCAGCATATACGCATTGGTTAGGTCATTGTCAGGAGTAGTTGGTTTGAAGTCTCCTGAGATACTTTAGCAAAAGAGTCCCATCTGGCAGTTAGTATTTGGATGCATCTAACTCGCAAGTTTAGGTAGAAACAACAAGAGTGTTTAAAGGTTGATGCCGTGCAGGGATTAAAGTAAGAGCTTTCCTGGCTGCTGACTGCTGCGTCCACTCCAAGGTTGTCTGCTCGTGGATCTCGAAAGCCCCAAGGGATCTAACGTCTCCACTGCAGACGCATTCAAACAAAGCTCTTTCTTGAGAAGAATGTATTCTATTACGGGACATGGAATTGTGTGGGGAACGCAGTCGACAAAGTAGCTTCATGGGCCAACTCTTTAAAGGCAGGTTGCCACCAAAGTCTGAAAGTCTGCAGCATCTAGCCCTATAGAGTTCTCTCTAGCGCTTGGTTGCAGCAAGTAAAGGAAAGTACAAAGCAACACCTTTTAACACAACAAACAAGCCTCGGGCCTCCTTAATTATTAAGTAAAAGTTTGAAACGTCCTTGTGCACCTGTGAGCAAGCTGTAAAGGTTAACGATGTTGCTGTCACTAGATGGTGCCGGGTATTTTCTTTATATTCTACCGTGGCATTAATATCTTTAACCTTTACAGCTTGCTTCCAGGTGCACAAGGACGTACCAAATTTTTATTCGGGTATAAAGGAGGCACGTGGCTTGTTTGTTGTATTAAAAGATATTTCTTTATGCATTCCTTTGCTTGCTGCGAGCAAGCGCTAGACAGCACTCGATGGCACTAGATGCTGAAAGCTTTTGTTTGGTGGCAACCCGCCTTTAAGTGGGTCAAGAGTCTTTGAAAGAGATGTAAATGCATCATAAAACCATTCATTTGTATTCGGGTTTTGCAACAAATTGTATTGTAACAGCTGCGAAAGTGATGTGTATGGAATGAGACCTAAACGTGCGACAAATAGTTGAAGATCTTGACATGACTGATGAAGGTAATGTGGCTGCGCTTAGTTTGGAGTGAAAGATCTCCACTCTAATCTAAGCTCAACCACTTCACTTGTCATTAAGTCCAGGAAGTCCAAAGAGTGCTTTCTTTTACTTAGAAAAAGAGTTTTGTTTCTAGTTGCCGTGAAATATACATTACCTTATTTTAAGCATTCTCCTTCTCTCAGTGCTGTTTGAACTAGAGAAAAAATTCGAAGACTGCGTCGCTACCCTCTGCGCATCCTACCGTGCAGCCTCCATCGTATATATTCTCGATCAGAGCGGCTATGCACATCTTTTCTTCTCTAGTGCCCGTCACGACGGTTGCTGTTTGACTGTCCTCTGGATCTGTCCGGCTCAGGAAATGTGGAAATCCTGTAGTTAACTGCGGGAGGGGACTCTTTGGAGCCCTCTCACCCGCTAGCGAATCCCTTTCTGACCGAACAATCCCTCCCGTCTGCACCCGCGGGACGGTAGCTACTTCCCCGATCCCATGCGGTCAACTCGATCCCTTAGTGAGGAGCTTGCCCATACTAAAGAACGATATGCATGCTTAAAACTACAGGTCAAAGCCAAGAAGACAGCTACTAGGGCGGCTTCCTCTTCTTCACTCTGCCCCGTGATTCTCTCTGAGCCCTCCGTCGGTGCACGATCCACCACCGTACAAGGAAGCGGTCCACTATCCACCTCACAAGTACACATGATTTAATGGACTCTTCGATCCGCAACTTCAAACGAAAACAACCGGTTGCACCAGTCTCTGATTACACCTCCACCTGGTTAGTCTCCGTACCGAAACGGCAACGCATTTCAACTGATGACTCCGGTCCTTCTGAACGCCCGAATCCCACTCCGCCGGTACTCAGTCCACTGATTACTGTTCCAGACGTCGTGAACCATCATTCCTTCTACACAGGGGAAGGTGACTCCTACTACTCTCACGATCCTCCTTCGACCAGACATCCTGATCCGCCCTTTCTTGGGGATTTCGATCCGTCTGATATTCCCCTACCAGAACTCTTGAAGACAGTCAAGGGGATTATTCCAGACTGCTTCCTATACAAACCAACCCTTGATCCGGATTACTCAAGCAAAAATCGAGGTGTCTCTACAGGCTTCGGGTTCGGACTTCTGGACCGGCTCCCTCACCAGCCTCCACTCCTCGGCCAATCCACCATATTACTAACCACACTTCTGTGGACAGGAGGGATCCTTCTCGGCAATGGATCACCATTGGAACTAGACAAGGATCCGCCACCCCCCTCGTCCTGGTTGTGAAAACTTCTTTTTCCGTCCAATTGGAGAAGGTACAGCCAACCCAAGGAACTTTGATACTTATCCGCAATCAGAGTTCCTCACAGCCGACACTAAGCAAGACTTCGGATCGGCATTGTTCTTACCTCGTCGAGCCGCCGTTCCTGTTTATGTCCTCCGCGATAATGATCGCCTTCTCCGCCTAGGTCTCTGAGCCGCTTCACAAGCAGATGTATTGAGCACTGCCGCCAATGCTCTCTGCGAACGGCTATACACCGGTCCTCCACGAGACGATACACGCCAGTTGGCCCTCTTAATCAACCAAGTCTTTCGTAATGGGTGCTTTGTTACCTACCACGCCATGAACTGGTTCACTCGAGCCTTATTCAACTCTACGTTACTTTTAAGGGAAATCGCCCTCAACACGGCATCAAACCTGCACGATTCAACTCGCCCATCCTTTGGAATCCACTGATCCATGAGTCAGAATCACTATTCCGCGGATTGATCCCAAAACTGGCGCCGCACCTCGACATCTCCCTCAAGCCTCGTCCAAAGTCTCGTCAGTTTCACCGTTACCGAGTCTAAGGAGAATTGGAGCACACCCAAGTCCAAAGAAGCCACTCCACCTTCCGTATCTCGATCCTCCTCGCCCTTTCCATCATGAGCCTAGGGCCGTGGCCGCGGGCAATCTCTGGGCCGATCCTCCACTCCAGAGAGGAAGCAACGGCGATCCTCCCCCATCTGCGCTCTAGAGGAAAACCTCGTTATTGACAATCCTCCTCCCCCGCAAGTCGTGGGGGGCCGCCTACGTTGCTTTACCAAAGCCTGGCTAATTATCACTTCCGATCCTGTGATCATCTCGATTGTTCGCGAAGGTTTTTTCCCAAAGTTTATCTATTCCCCCCTTAGCGAAGTCCGCCATGGGAAATGGAAAGCACACCTTCAACCCCGCTATGCGAGGAGATCGCCACACTTCTCGCAAAGGAAGCAGTAAGGACTCTTTATCACACCCTATCGAACCGGGATTTTACAGCAGTATCTTCCTTTGTGCAAAGAAAACAGGGGGCTCCCAGCTAATATTCAACCTGCAACCCCTCAATCAATACATCCACAATCCTCATTTCCAGATGGAAACAACCTCATCGATACGCAACTCGTTGCTCCAACACGACTAGACCATTTCTTTAGATTTAGCGGACGCATATCTACACATCCCACTTCATGCCTCTGTCCAGCACCTCTTTCGTTTCATTTTCGACGGAACTGTCTACGAATTTCTTTGTCTTCCGTTCAGATTGAACGCCACACCCCGGATCTTTACTTGGTACTTCGGCCAGTGTTAGCCCATCTACATCAACAAGGCATCCGCATGCATGCCTTCCTCGATAATTCCTTCCACTTCCTTCCACTCTTTGCGTCAACCGATCTGTCGTTGTGTCTCTTTTGCACAAACTAGGACTGGGCATCAACTTTCCCAAGTCTCGTCTACAGCCCGCCCAAAATTCACATTCCTCGGAGTATTCTTTGACCATCTCTCCGCAGCACGATCCTTTCTCCATCTACTCCACCACACGTTCCGGGATCTAGCCTTCATTATAGGGATCATCGACTCCTTTGCGGACCTCGTCCCCTTGGCAGATGGATGGCCAGACCATTACACCATTACCGGCTACGCAAGTGGGGCGATCCTCGATCCGCACTCCACCTTCCGGCTCGAATCCTCAACCCGTCCTTTCCATTTGCGACCCTAAACTTGTGGTTGGACATCCTCAATCTTTCAGCTACAGTCCCACTCCACGAGCCTCTCCCTCAGCTCCACCTATTCACGGACGCATCCTTGACAGGATGGGGGCTCATGTCAACAACATGACCATCTCCGACCAATGGGAGCCGGGCCTTTCCTTTCACATCAACATTCTGGAACTTCGAGCCGTCTTCCTCGGACTACAACATTTTCAGCACCACCTAGCTGGGCAGGTGGTCCAAGTTCACATCGACAACAATACTGCCATTGCATACCCCCGGAAGGGAGGTGGGACACGCACCCTATGTGGGAGCCGGGCCTTTCCGATCACATCAACATTCTGGCACTTCGAGCTGTCTTCCTCGGACTACAACACTTTCAGCACCACCTAGCTGGGCAGGTGGTCCAAGTACACATCGACAACACTACTGCCATTGCATACCCCCGGAAGGGAGGTAGGACACGCTCCCTATCCCTCTATCACATTACGTCCGAAATCTTTCACCTCTGCATCAGGCTTCAGATCCATGTTCTCCCACTCCACATCCCCGGCAACTTGAATGTCACTGCCGACTCCCTATCCAGACACACTCCACCAACCAGCGAATGGACCCTGCACTCTTCAGTTTGCAACGATTTCTTCCAACTCTGGGGTCGCCCCATGCTAGACCTATTCGCCACAAGGCTCAATGCCCGACTTCCCCACTTCGTCAGTCCGCTACCGGATCCACGAGCCTGGGCCGTGGACTCCCTCACCATGGATTGGGATCATACTGCCCTCCGATGACTCCTACCACTGGTTCTCTGCAAGATTGCTTCGTCTCCAGGACGATTCCTACTCGTAGCACCAGACTGGCCAGTTGCGGCTTGGTTTCCAACACTCCTCTGCCTCCTCGTCGACGCTCCACGGCGCCTCCCACTCCGCCCAGATCAGCCCTCCCAGAACAGGGTATCGATCCTACACGCCAATCCACGGCCACTGCGGCTGCACGGGTGGCTGTTATCATCCAACTTCTCCGAGCAACAGGTGTTTTTGAAAACGAGGCCTGCCACATCGCATCTCGAGCCGTTTGCTCATCCACCAACAAGATATATGACAGCCACTGGCAACAATGGTTTCGTTGGTGTATCTCAGAACAGGTTGATCCTATCAATCCCCCTATCCCCGAACTCCTCAGATTCCTGACTTCCTTATTTGACAGCGGTCTGCGTTATTCCACGATCCTTGTTTACCGATCCGCTTTAAATGCAGTTTTTAAAGCTGCGGAGCACAAAGAGCTATTGGATGATTACCGAATTTCTTCCCTGATCCATTCATTCAAGAATGACAGACGTCGTGAACTGAAACAATTTCCGGATTGGGACCGATCCATTGTTCTCTCCGCACTTCTCGCCATACTAGCCCATGATCTCGTGCCCACTCAGCCACCTTACGCGGAAGACGGTCTTTCTTGTCTCTGTAGCTGCGAGCTACAAGCCGTCTCTGCCACAGTCTCAGACTGTGTCTTCCTTGACAACTATTCCGGCGTAACTCTGACACCTAGAGCAACGGTCCGAGCTAAGACTCAGCGACCTGAGATCGAACAAGGCCATTAATAATTTCTTCACTTTCCAAAATTCTTGGAGACAACCGCGAATGGGTCCTATGTCCCGTCCAAGCCCTCCATTTTTACCTTAAAGCATCCAAGCCCATACTACGCAACCGAACCCATTTATATCTTTCATTCACGAATAAAGACGAGGCTACTTCACCCCGGATGATTGCCACTTAGCTGAAAACTGTCATAGTACAAGCATACGAAGCTCTCAACATCAACTGTACAGAAGAAGGTATTCGTGTCACAGCTCATTAACTACGAGCTATCTCCACATCTTGGGCACATTACAGCAACATTCCCGTCACTGAGATCGTGGAGGCAGCTTCCTGGCGTCGTCCTTCCGTTTTGATTTCACATTACCTTCGGGATATGTCCCGCCAGGCAGACGGACTGTACCGAATCGGGCCTTTTGTTGCTGCCCGACGTGTAGTTTGATCCCTCACACGCTTTGATTATTCTGTGTGAAGAACACCTCACTACCCTAAGGGGGCTTTGTCAGATGGTGCCCGCCGCCTTGACAAAGTCTGTGGACTGCTTAAAATAAGGTAATGTATATTTTCACGGCGACTAGAAACTCCAAAATACCAGTATTACCTGGTTGATTTTGGTTTCTATTGCCTATTAAAAATATACATTACCTCCATCTCACCCGCCTCCCCTCTTGTCGCCATCTGGACACTATAGAGGCTCGAAAAGATGAGCATAGCTGCTCTGATCGAGGGTATATGCGATGGAGGCTGCACAGTAGGATGCGCAGAGGGTAGCGACGCGGTCTTCGAATTTTTTCTCTAGTTCAAACAGCATTGAGAGAAGGAGAATGCTTAAAATAAGGTAATGTATATTTTCAATAGGCAATAGAAACCAAAATCAACCAGGTAATATTGGTATTTTGGGGTTTTTGTTTTTCCCTGTTGGACTTTAAAAATATTTCATGTTATACATAATTCTGAAGTGCCCTGCAATTTGTGAAGTAAATTTGTTACGTGTAGGAAGTTATTCATGTGACTTACAGTAGTTAGACTACTGACTTTTCTAACACCGACAAAAATTAGATTTCTTTCTTTCAACAGGTGCTCAGGAGACAAAAAGAAGAATAGCTACTTAACAGCACAACAGTTTGTGAAATTTTTAAATGACACGCAGAGAGATCCACGGCTGAACGAAATTTTGTATCAGTTTGCAACCGTAGCATCAATCAAAGATCTCATCCGCCAGTACGAACCTAATAAAAGTTTAGCTCAAAAAGGTGAGACCAACTCTGTTCAGCCAACTAAACTTAGCGAGGTACAATCTCCCCATGAGTTTGTTGTCTTTTATCAAGAATCTGTAATCAACTATGAGTTAAAAGAGATTACTTCTGCACGTCTCAATTAAAAGTTCAGACGGTTTTGAAAACCTTGATTTCCAATTCTTAAAATTAGCGAAGATTTTTTCAAGTCTAAAAATGTTAGAATTCTTCTTGGGTTAAATAAAACAATGTATGGTAAAAAAAAAAGTGTAAGTAAAGTCAAAAACCTTTGAATTCTTTTTAATTTTGTTTTGTTATTATGCCTTGATGTAGTTTCATTGGGTAAGCAACATTGGATAATCAAGGAGACCCTGTAGGGCCTCGACGGATTGCCCGTTATAATATTACCGCATGTTCTATCTCTTTTTCTGGGTTACAACTCCATGTGGTCAATTGTGAAACGACTGGTCGTAACTATTTTTTGGGATATCTCGCATGAAAACTATTTTGTAGGAATTTTAAGCTAATGAATTGGTGCAAAAAATGTCACTAATGCTACGCTTAATGCGGTATCTTCACGTTCTACAGCATTCAACGATCATGCAGCAGGGAGGAGATGATATCTTCAAACCAAGGCGGACTGGGGTAGAAATCGCATCTCTTGTCTCCTGGCTCAACGCCAGTTGATGCGAGTGCCGTAACGATGATGGTTTTTAGTGCTACTCTGGTATAATAAGATTCTGGCAGTGTTAATGAACTGAGCTGAAGCCAGGAAATGAAACCCACAGCTTCGCTCCAGACGACCTTATGACATATGGAATATGAAGTGATCGTTACAGCACGGACACTCCATGTCCCATGTATGGACGTATATGCATTCATAAGCTCCTAGCTACACACTTGTTGGACCTAAGGGTACAGGATTCTGGTCCCTAGTTAGGCACCAATTTGTGAGGTTAACTCCCATCACATAGGAATTATCCTTACACATGGAATAGCTCCGTACAGACATTCTGAGAATTCTTGGAACTTATTCTCCATTTTATTCATTACAAAGTTCCTACATCATTAACCCAAGTGCTTCATTGTCATTGTATGCAGGAGTGGCGTCACCCGTGTTCTCCTAACTCTGTACTGCCACCAAACTAAGAGGTGAGAACGCCTCAGGTGAGCACGCACCTTGGGCAGAGAAGAGCAAACAGGCAGGTGGGCATGAAGCCAACTTACAGGTCTCTGGAGTAGCCTTATAAGTGAAGTAGAATTTTTACTCAGTTCATAAAAAAACAAGACCTTACGCTTAAAATTCCAAACAATACCGCTTGCTTGAAACATTGTGTTAACGACTGGTGAATTAGAGATAATGCTTAGGTACTTGTTATGATGCACAGCTTGATTATTATTTATTAAAAATAATCTTTTTTCGTCCCAATTTTATTTGTATAACCTTATGACTCTTTTCTTTACAGATTTACTGAGTTTTGAAGGTTTTCTACGATACTTAATGAGTGACGACAATGCAATTATGGCTCCTGAAAAATACGACTTAAGCAGTGATATGAATCAACCTTTATCGCACTACTTCATTAATTCTTCGCACAACACATATTTAACAGGTGAATATATGCTTTTATGGGGCATGTAGCCTTGTTGACCTTCAACTGTTTTAGGTTAAGAAGAATCGCTACTTGCCACGCACTCGGAGCATAGCTTTAGCCAGTTATTTGTATGAAGCCTCATTTCTTCCTTGAAGATTATTAGACTGGTTCACTTGACCTTCAAATATTTTGGATACATAATCTGCCAAAAGCAAAGCTTTACAGCAGTTACATGGCAGTTACGTGGCCTATCAATAAGCTTGAAGATGGACAAAGCCACTGACAAAATTATCACAAAAGTAAAGTGTGTTGTTAATTGTAATGTCATTAACCATGAAAAAATTACTTATGCCACTAATTGTATGCCACGCGACGATAAACGTCAGTCATTGACTCGTTAGTTTTACAATTATCCGAAAATCTAAAGTTGCAAGTAAAGGTTGGTAAACTTTGTGTGGATTTAGTGTTGCTTTGAATTGGTACGGTTATTTAAAATTGTAGTAGAAATGTAGAACAGGAAAAATTAGGGGAAACAACTTTAGGACAGTTTCGTGTAGGGGTCAGACGAATATTTGAATATTCGACTATTCGTTCGCTAAGAAAGTATTGAACGAATATTCACAAAAAAAAATGTATTCTATCTATTTTACGTATTTATTTGTTTGTTTTGTGTTTTTCTGTGGACTTAGTCACATCCCAGTCAGTCTGCCCCATCCACCTACGCTTTCTTCCCTTCCCCTTCCCTCCCAACTACGCTATGGTGGAAGTGGTCGAAGCATTTTGGATTGCTCACCTGCAAGTGAAGGGAGGTAGAAGATAAAGGAGAAGGGAAGAGGTGGTTGAAATCTAAACATGTTGAAACTTCTTTTTATTAATGCATAACTAGTTTTCGAGTAAACTTATTTTTAAGTAAGTTATTTTTAAGTAAAGTTATTTTTCTTACATATCTTCCAGGTCATCAGTTGACGGGCAAATCATCAGTTGAAATGTATCGGCAGTGTTTGTTGTCAGGTTGTCGGTGTGTAGAACTAGATTGTTGGAATGGGCGGACGTCCGAAGAGGAGCCGATCATCACCCACGGTTATACTGTGGTCACAGACATTAACTTCAAGGTTAAGACTGTTTACGGTTTTTTCTTTTTTTTTTTTTGAACTAATACCATTATTTTTATGGCAAGTTTAAAATCTCATAGTAAGCTGTCTTTAACCTTCTTAACTTGCGCGACAAAGTGACTCATCATAAAAAAGAACATAGTTTAAGAAATATAAACATGGCTCCAAATCTCCGCGAGATGTCAGTAATGGTGTGTTGCCATCAGCAATTGGTATGCTTTTGAAGTGAATTGAAAATTTATGATTTTACAAGATTGGTGACCTTGGCTATTTTTGTAACATGTTTTAAGAAGAGTCATTGCTTGCTGGTTCACATACGTTTATGTTAGCCCTACTGTCACAAAATTAATTGTTTGCTTACTTAAAGTATTAATCACCTTTCGCCTTTTCTGCTGCTCCTTTCGTACTATTTCATGTTAATTTTTTTATACAAGTATCTAAGGATACTGATTTGGTGGTAACTGTAACTAGAAGACAATAATTTGTTGTTTCAAGGATCCACATTTTCTACTCCTTAGTTAAATTTGTATTAAACGTTTGTCTGATCAAAGTATTATGTAAAGTATGCTTAAGCCCATTTTTTGTGTACAATGTTCTAGCATTGGGTTTGGGGGTTAGAAAACTTTTAGCAGCAGGAAATTAACTACCTTAAAGTTGATTCAGATGTGGGAGAAAAAAAGGGAGAACTGGTAAAGATTTAAGTGCCCCGATTGGTATGGTTATAATCGTATTGTCCATAGTAAGATTCAAACCTATCACAGTTTTGTATTAAAATATATTCACACCCACATCTTGCATCAATTTATTTATCTGTATTCCTAATAATGTTTAACAGTGTCCACTTCCATATGCTACTCAAAACAAAATAATCCTGTTTTGTTTCTAAATTTAGGAAGTAGTAGATGCTATTGCCGAGTGTGCTTTCAAAACATCAGAATTCCCGGTCATACTCTCTTTTGAGAATCACTGCTCGTAAGTAAAGTACATTAAGATTATTGTTTCAGAAGTGAATTATGCATAAATTGATTTAGTATTGTGTGTTGGGAGGTGGAACCAAGTAGATGGTATTTGCATTAAAGCTAGTATTTACGTATTTACACTGCGACAAAACACTGCTTCCTTGTCAAGCAGGACAGCGGTAGAAGAACGGGTATTCAAAGGGAACCCCCTCTTTTTACCAAGCATGGTGCCACACAGCGCCATATAACGGCACATGTAATCGCAAACTTATCTTCCCTGTATTATGCTGAACAGGTCTGCGTGATATGTGTTAGCTAGCTTACGTCAGCATTATTTAGTGCAAAATTTTGGACTTGTTAAAGAGTATTTTGTTACTTCACAAATAACAGAAGGAATACACGTTACCACCAAACGAAACTGTGAAACAGTTCCCATGAAATTTTCGGTGAAGTTAGGATCGTTCACCTTCTTCAGCAATAAAAAAAACGGAAAATGGCGGCAACTTCTACATGCTGGAACACACACAAGTTCGGATTTCAAAACAGCCATGTCAGTGTCCACCACTGACCTATATACAACAGACTATACATCCCAACTCAAGACGCCACGCCCCACTGCTTGTCGAAGACGCCAGTAAGACTTGGCCTAACTGTTTTGTCAACAAAATTGTAGGCCTAACTGGCCAGATTCATGAGTGAAACATTGTTCTTCTTGAATCAGATGATTGCCAGAGATTCGAGTTCACGGAAGTGTGCCTCCTGCAGGGAGTTGGAAGTCAAAAGCACTGATGTTTTATCCCATGCTATGTGATGTTGAGTCATCTTAGCATGTTGTGCGATCCCATTCAGTTTGTCGCCACGGCGAGTAGCTGCCACGTGCTCTCGAATTCTCACATGAAGTTGGCGGATTGTTTATCCGATATACACACTCGCACAATCTCTGCAGGGCATGCAGTACAAAACACCCTTCCTGTCCCTAAGCTGTGGGGGGAAAGTAGAAACTGGGTCAGGAGCAGGGAGAGGGACGGAAGGTGGTGGAGAAGAGGGCCTGGTGGTGCAACGCCTGGCCTTGTTAAATTGGAGCCTGGTGGGGTAGCGATGGGTTCCAACAGCAGTGGGTAGGGGAGGGGGTAGGGGGAGAGGGAGTGGGTAGGGGGAGAGGGAGTGGGGGAGTCCTCCTCGGTGGTTTTCACAGCACCAGTTGCAGAGGCCGGCCTGCGGAGCAATTTCTTTAGATTGGGTGGGTACCGAAGGAAGCATCTTATACCATGTCCAGAAAAGGCTCTACGAACACCATCACTTCGTCCTGGCACAAAGGTGAGTACTTCCGTTGGTCTGTCGTCGTCCACTTTCACTCTCTGCCCTGACTCTCGTCTTCTGCTCCACGATCTGCGAGATTCGGCGTTGAACAGGTGTGCCGGATAGCCTCTCTGCAGAAACGTAGTTTTAGCTCTCTCGAGGCAAGTCTGGGCAGTGTCATTATCCGAGGAGTGCGCTATGATCCACTTCAATTCATTGGCTAGGAGAGCCTTCAGCACTGAGCGTGGGTGGCCAGAATGAAAAGGTATGCCCCTTCCCGTGTGGAATTCATTCTGGTGTGGTTCGAAACGAATGCTCCTCTCGTCCCTAGAGAAGCAGACATCCAGAAAAGGGAGCCTACCTGCTTTCTCCTCCTCAATAGTGAATTGTAAGGAAGAGTGCCATGAGTTAAGAGCAAGCGCGATGTCATGGATCTCATGCTTGAGGACAGCTGCAATAACATTGTCCACAAAGCGGAACCAAAGGCAGAGTTCAGGAAACTTGTTGACCACAAACTCGTATACGAACTGGAGGACAAGTTACTTCAGGAATAGCTCATCGGGGTACCCTTCTCCTGGAGAAAAGTGTGAGAATTGAAGCGCACATAGATGGAAGCATGGACGTAGGAAGCGGTACGGCTGGTGCGGCATTTGTCGTACCACTTTTCGGTACAGAAGTTTTAAAATACCTTCCCTCCAAACACATACAATGCGTCTGCTATCGTCAAACATTTGAAGCAACCCTGTAATAAGCTCGTGGCTTTCCTGCTGAGCTTTGATGAGTAGCGTCTGTTTCGCTAGCATAAACCATGGAGCTTAAGTATGTACTATCACGTAGTGCAATAGTATACAAGTCCATGCATAAACTGAGCGCTACTTTTATTCCCCAATACCCCTAAGAAGGACAATGAGCTTGACCACGAGAATGGGGTTTGGAGGACAAGAAATAAAAGAAACGCTAAAGCAAGCTTCAGCAAGTAGTCAACACCAAACTTTGAAGAAAGCCCAACACAGAAACCCACCGATTGCAACTTTCTCAAAACTATGTCTTGTCAGTAATAACAGAGTAGGAAACATACATACATAAGGGTTAGGTTTTAAAATTTCCAGATGTAAATAAAAAATAAATCACAAGGTAGGCTAAGGTACACGAAGCAAAAAGGCTGCATTAAAGACTGGCTTTGTTGTGATACAAGATACACTAATCTGAGAAAGAAATAAACTACCCCGACTGAAACTCAAACACAGGGATTCCCACGGACCTCACATAATTTGCATATACTAACAACTTTCATAAACACACAAATTTGCCCTCTTCCCATCTAAATTGTACACTTAAATAGGCACTATCACCTATTGAGAATCGTACGAATATACTGTGGCGGCCATCTAGCGGCAGTGATATTGTTAAAGTTTACAGCTTGCTTCCAGGTGCTCGAGGACGTACCAAAATTTTTTTCAATAATTTAGTAGGTCGCGGCTTGTTTGTTTCGTTAAACGATATGAGGGCTGTGCATTCCTTCACGCGAGCCAAGCAAGGGCTAGATAGTACTAAATAGCGCCAGATGTTGCCAGGTTCTGCAGACTTTCAATCGGTGAGGGCCACTTTAAAGTGGCACTATCATTGATTGAAAGCTGGCAGATTCTGGCAACATCTAGCGCTATTTAGTACGTACTATCTAGCTCTTGCTTGCACCAAGCGAAGGAATGCATAACGGCATTACTTTTAACGAAACAAACAAGCCACGACCTTGTTAATTACCGAGTTAAAATTTGGTTCGTCCTCGTGCACCTGGACGCAGGCTATAAAGGTTAAATATATCACTGTCGCTAGATGGCGCCATGGTATTTTCGTTCGCATTTCAATCGGTAATAGTGCCACTTTAATAGCACACAGTAGCTTCATCGCCGAAATTGGAGGGGGTGGGACACCAACTAAAAAGTCACTGTCGGTCGGGAAAATGAACCTCAGTCGGTGGGACGAACTACAAAAGTAAAAAAAAAAAAAAACGAGAAAAAAGTCCTCAGAAGTTCTCAAAACATGGCCTCCAGAGACAGATAAGACAGTAATTTTTTCAACTTCCGGGGTTCTACCCGGGACCCTGATGAAGGAACGTCACAGTACTCCCCAAGACCACCTAGCTGATTTTGTTAGGCCGTACCACTTTTAATTTGCTTCCTACGGCCCTGGATGGAAGACAACACCGTCTTTAACAATATTCCCTATCCACCTCACGAGTGGGTCCACTCACTCCAATTATGTCAGCAGCATGGTCAAACATCTGGATTATCAACGCGTGGGGAAGACTAGGAAATAGTCCTACCACGTCAAAAATACGAATTTGTGTGTGTTCCAGCACACAGAAGTTGCCTGCATTTCCGTTTTTTTATTGCTGAAGAAGATGAACGACCCTAACTTCACCGAAAATTTCATGGGAACTGTTTCACAGTTTCGTTTAGTGGTAAAGTGTATACCTTCTGTTATTTGTGATGTCTAACCTAAACCACTGTAAACGGCATTTGCTGATCTTCCAGTATTTTGTTACTTGTCGTTTAACCCATTGGTTCCTGAACCCATGAGGAAAAACTCTACTAGTGCCTAAGCAACTGCAGAGACTTTGCTAAACTTTGTTAAACTTTGCTAAACTTTTAACTTCAATTAAAAAAAAACACTCCGACTGGTTGGATCTTAACATTCTGTACATCACATGAAACAGCAGGGAGCATACTAAATACCTACTAGTATGATATATATACACAAAAAATAGAGTAGTATATATAATTCACAATAAACAGAAAAAAATGCACTAAATTTCAACATTGTGAACAAAGAATTAAAACCTTACCACCATTCAGAAACCTAGTCTGTTCTTACATCTCTGGATTTTTCCGTTGTTGGGCACCAGTGCGAGTATAGAGTAGTACAGCAGAGCATACAATAGTATTGTTGAGCTAGCTCAGCTCAGCTGTGTCTACGTATAATATGGCTAAATCCGGCACAATTGTGCTCGGACCAAGTCTTGTAGAAATTGCTACCTTTGGTAATCAGGTTTTATACTCTCATTAAATTTTGTATTTGTTTCATCTTCAGAGCCAAGCAGCAAGCAAAAATGGCTACCTACTGCCAGAAGGTTTTTGGTGACATGCTTCAGGCAGAGCCGTTACCTAGTAATCCGGTAAGAACATTTTTTTTCAAGTAGGAGTACCAAATTTAAAATTCCTTATCGGCTAAGGTTTTAAAGCTTGCAGTGTATTTTTAAGATGATATTTTAGTTGATTATCATGTCTGTTCAATATTAGCTGATTAGTAGTTCAATAGGACTCTCAGTTGCTTATTTTTCATTTGGTTATTATGCTTTAATTTGATTTTTTTAGTCACTTTTATTATTATGTTACTACTTACGGACAGTAGTCTACTTTTAATTCTGTTGTTCAGCTAAATACAAAACACCGTTACAGGTATTGCTTTGAAACTCAGTGTCATCATTTTATAAACTTTCATCATACATTTCGCACACTTTCAAACTCAAGATACTCACAGTACCTAACTAATTTTTGGTAAACGCCCGTCAGTCTTCTTCAGGCTCTTCTAAAGTGTCGACTGTCCTTTGGTTACATCTCTGCTTTTTGATGGGATTTGAATTTGGCTGTTGGTGTAGCCTCTGATATTTGCAAGGATGTTGGGCTCCTGGCCTCCCTTTTCGCACTACTTGCCCTACTCCATTCGCGTACAAGCACTTCATTTGAGTCTTTGCTAACCAAGTGCATCACATTGAGTTTTGAAAGACCTTGGGTGTTCATCAGTGGACAATTATTGTTGGGACGTTATGTTGGATGGCAACAGACTCAAGGCGCCGTAGGTGACTGTCCCTCTCTGTGTTAGCGCAAATCAACGTCTCCGTCCTGCTCCATAAATCACATGCTTTGTTTTCATGCAATGGGCGCCAATACCAATATCTTCGACTTGATTTCTGGTGTTGCCCACATGTTAGCCTAGCCTCGTTTCCACACCTTCCCTTGGGCCACGCCAAAAAAAATTGTTTGGTTTACGGGCGAGGTTGCAAATTGAAACACCTGGCAACCAGGCATTTTATTTTATTTTTTATTTTATTTAACTGACCACATTTCTTTGACATGTACCTAGCTCGAAGCTGAAAGAGTATGTAGTCGGCCTACAAAAAAATATAATATTGCTAATATCTAGACACACGCCAGTGTGCCGCGCCAAGTTAGGCAACAAACATCACAACAAACATCACATTAATTCAATTGTCGAGGTTGTAAACCATTGTAGCGCGACGCCATTGCGTTAGTGTCTCATATCTTGAAGCATAGTTGGGCACATTTCAGGTACTTGGGGAAAAATAATAATGCGGTACAAAAGCTTAAACTTTGTTGAAATCGAGAGCAATGACCCACCTGACAAAAATTAACTCTTATTTGAATGCCAGCTATGCTGCTTTCAATACAAATTCTGCCCCTCATTAACGTTGAAAATGTGTTACTAACTAGCAAGCTAGCTAGCTAGTCCGCTTATCCCCATGTTAATTCCCATAGGGTGATTATTCATCGATTCCCAGATAACGGGAAGGCTTCCAGCTATGAAATTGGACGAATGGGTGCACTACAATACGAACTGCGTACCTTTTATGGTTTGGAGCCTGGGGGCGTAACAGGGATGGCGTGGGAGGGCGCGTAAGTACGAAAATATTGTTATAACCATTGTTAGTATTGTCGGCATCGTCTCTCATTGGACGGCCAAAGTTCCGACAATGAGAACGTGAATACTGACGTGCGTGCTTAGACACACACTAGTGTATCACGATAAATATAAACAACGTTGCAAAGAAATTGTATTCACGTCCAATTCACAAGTGTAAAAACAAAGCAAAATAAACAAAGCCAAAAACTGGTGAAGAGTCCACCAAGTTGAGAGTGGTTCGGCCCTTCAAAGGAGTGATATCAACACACCAAAACTAACTAAATACAACAAATTACAACAAAATTAAAACCAAACCAAAAGCCAATAAAGAGGCGACTAAGTTGAGATTGGTTCGGCCAATAGGCAAAAGGTAGTAAAAGCAAATTGTTGAAAACCAATTTCTTGTTGACGTGGCACTTTATTACTCATCTGCACGGTAGTGGAGTTGAGTCAATAGACAATTAAAAAAAAAGGAGTGATATATCAACGTTATATAAAACGTTATTCTTCACATGAGTGAGAGTTAGCTCAGCCCACCATTCTCCTAATTACTTGGCAGAAGTAACGTTCTGGCTCGTCCAACAATGACCTGTTGAGTCTCTCAGCACCTCATTCATTTCGGTGCTGTAGACGTTTGTCTTATCCACTCTTATACCCAGACAGGTTAATTCTTCTTTGAAATAACCAGCACAAAATTCCGTTTTTTTATCGGTACGGATTTGCTTAAGTTTTCTGCCTGTTTCGCTTTCATCTTGCTACAGGAAATTTAAAACTTGTCGAAAACTTCGTCTTTCTTCTTTATCAGGGAAATGAAGCATTTCTTCGAGTAGTCATCATTAAATGAGATGAAATACTTGGTGCTGCCCACTGAGGTAACTGGCGATGGTTGCATATATCTGCGTGAACCAAATCCTACGGTGCTTTGGCGCTTCTTTCGTTCAGGGACACATGTTTTGCTCGAGCCGATTTCCCTAGTTTGTATGCTTCACATAAAGGGCTTGAAAAGTAATGTGACCAAGACGCTCATGCTACATCATGGTATGTGTTCGCCATACTTGTGCTACACTTCTTTCTGTGCTGAAATAAGGCGAACGGGTTATCGCTTGTCAGTCATGGTTGCGTTCGACTCTCATCTTTGAGTTTCTCTTGATACATCTTCAACTTGAAAATCTCCAAAATCTACTGTCCTCTATGAAAAATTGTACTTCCAAAGGTGGTTTCATATAAAGTTCTCCTTGAAAATTATTTGTTTACCACGAGTCTTTTGTCATCTTTAGATATTATGTGGTTCTTCTAATAAAGTTTGATACTAGAAATGAGGTCCTCTTTATGTTTGAAGAAAACGTCACATTCAGTAATGTCACTTTGATTTCTGTTCCATCCACACTGACAATAAGTCTGATGTCACCTAAACCACAAATCCTTGACGTTCCTTCGGCAAGTGCATCTGTTCAGATGTTCACGTTTTTTAGTTTGTGAACCATTCTCTTGTGTTACAAAAATGGTGCATAGCAGCCGTGTCGCGAGTCCACTGCGACTCGTTTGCAGAAATTGTTAATGCCTGCACAAACATTGCTCACGCTTGAAAGTTTCGTCTTCCAGCAGACGATTGATTCAATGTGGTGCTATTTGCGGTCTGGACTTGCTTGTTGATCTGACAATCTCTGGCGTAATGTCCATATCCTTGACGTGAATAGCAATTGATCCTTTTCCACAAGAATGATTTATTTGATTAGGGCTCTTCGGGTTTTGACAAACTCGGCCACCCTGTTCCTCGGATCTGTATTTGTCTACATCCTTTGTCTTTCATCAATATGGTGTAAACGGTCAAGCTGTCGCTGGTTATGATTGGATCGGTCGGGTTTCGTCTTTTGTGTATTCTTTAATAATTGGTCAAACTTTTAGGGTTAAATTCATCATCTTCCAAAGCATAGATGATCTGTGGTTTCCCATCCGGAGGGCAAACCACAGATCATCTGGTAGGCTTGTTCTTCATCTGTTATAACTTTACCAACATACGCAAGATCTGTTTTGGAGTTCCTTAACACGTAAGAGATACTTAGCCATTGTCTCATCAGGTTTCATTTTCAAACGAACAAATTCTTTCCTTATTAAGGTCCAATGCGGGCTCGTGACTTCGACTCGTATACAACTGTAAAGCTTCCCATGCTTCCTTAACAAGTCTTGATTAAAGTCTTAATATCAAGTTCTAAAGTTAGGGCAGTGGTAGCTAATGGTTGGCGGGTTATACCTGGATGTGCCTCTCATTCTTGGGCAGGAGGTACAACTTCTGGTTTCTATTTATCCACAAAACCAAATAAACCTACTCCTACAAAAAAAAAACATTTTGCATGAAATGTCCAAGACCTACAATTCCTGTGATTAAGTTTTGCGAATCTTAATGTTAGTTGCTGCATCATCATCTTGATGTCCTGAAATATTTGGCTGATTACTGTAATGTATTGTACACTTACCGTTCTACCACACAAAATACACTTGTATGGTTTCTCTCTACTATAACTGATGAGAGTACTTCATACTAATGCATGTAGTGGACCTCCCATATAAAACACATGTAAATATTTCTTTTCACACTCGGCACTCTCTACTATATGCTGGAATACTATATGCCGGGATACTATATGCTCCACCATACTCTTCACATTTGTACATTTTCTCTAGAATGTCTGCCCTAAGAGTACAATAGTAGATTTTATAAAAACTTCACATGTATTGTGCATTTTTCTGACGTGTCTGCTCTTAGGTATGCCTCTTATCACAAATATATTGGCATGGAATCACTTCACTATGGTGACTGTTCTCCGTACACTAGGGACTGTTCTTGCATTGGGGGCACTACCAATAGATTTTCTGAGCTCTTCACACGCAAATGTTTTCTCTCCCATATTAAACTCACTATATGTGGTTCTACTTCTTGTAACCTACAATAATACTCTCTTAATAATTGTTTAGTAAACATAAATACTCTTCTGTGGAGGGTATGCTGATTTACTGAGCTCAAAACCTATGGTGTGCGGCAACACGTTCACCTTCAAACGGTTTTTCTATAGTATGAATTATCTAGTTTTCAAAGCACATTTACGTTTTCGTTATTTTTTGACTTGGCTTCTTGGCTGGGTTTAGTGACGGCTGGGTACCTGGGCCCAAAACTATTACATTTAGACCCATGTAGGGCCCAAATGAACAGTGGTATTATTTATCAGACAAGCCATTCCCAACAAAATGCCAGATTGATGATATTTACGGAAAGCTTGTCCTTTACGTGGCTTTATAATGTTGGTTCTCCATTATCCCCTTCGCGACCAGTAACAAACATGCGTTCGTCATAGAGACATGCGCAAGCCACACCATAACGATCATGTGTTCGTCATACTTCCCTCTGTTGGCTGCTTGGCTTGTGGTTTCAAAGACTAAATATTTAGCCAACAATTGGTTTGTTCTGGTTTCAAAGACCAATTTTTAGTTAACAATTGGCTTTGTCTGCTGATAGATGTTCATTTGTTTTGACCACGTTTCGAAATCTGGTTTGTTTAGGCAAGAATAAATTTTATGCCTGGTTGCGAAGGGGTTAATAATAATAAAGGCTTCAAATAAATTAAACATGAATTAGTTTACATTTATAAAGAGGAAAACGCATCATTCTCTCACTAAGGCTGAGTCAAGAAGAAGGAAGTGAGGCGTCCTTCGTGTTGTCACTAGGACCACTGGCACCCAATGCCACATGAGTTACTTCATCTCAAACATTTATGATACCCATATTTTTTTTATCCATGTGTGTGGTGAAGAATGGCCAAAATCATTAGGGCATGTTTAACAACAGTTTCCAATATCAGCTGCCTATGCAGGGTGGTGCACAAACAAAAACTGACGACCCAACATTTTCTAAGTCCAACTTTTCTAGTTAGCACCCCTCAAACCCAGGATATGACAGAAATCAAATCTAATGAAACGAAGATTTCTGTCCTCTCCTGGTTCTGAGGGGTGCTAACTAGAAAATGTTGGGTCGTCAGTTTTTTGCGGACCACCCTGTATTGTTTCCTGATCATTTCACTGCCAACCTCTTCAGCTTCTGCATTTTAATTTGCACTAGAAACTTGGTTCTTTTAGTGGGGTGGTGGCTAGTGTTGGGCGGTACCAGAAATTTTTCAGACGGTGCCGGTACCAAGCATAGTACCCCGTTACTCGGTTTTCGCCGGTACTTATGAATGAAGTATCCACAACATTTCATAAAAATAACCATCTTCTAAAATTTGTTGTTAACATGCTATTCAAGTAGAAATGCAAGTACAAACAAACGGTGGTTGTAGCATGAAAGTTTTACAAATTTGGCTCCACTTTTATGCTTTTAGAATTCCAGTTATACCATTGTTGATCTTTAACTGATTGTTGCACTGCTTTTAGCCCTACAACACAAGGACTAAACGAACTATTGTTACAACTTAAGCTTTTTTTGGCATATTAAACCAATACTGATATTTTATCAATGCTCAGTATTTGGTACTGTTGGATTTTTGGTACCGCAGTACACTGTGAGAACCGGTTTACTGGCCTGCTTGCACTTGGATACTGAATGGGTAATTTAAGGCCGTTCGTTACGTATGGTAGTGTTACCACACAGAAATAGCTGGATTCTGCCACTCCAAGCCAAACTTAAGCCATGGAAATATTACGTTGTTAGGTATCAACCGCACTTATTCTGGGATTCCAATATACATCAATTACAAACATTTTTTTTTTTAAATAACATGCATTAATTGAGTTTTCGTGTGCTTAGGTGGCGCCAGGAGTACCGCTTCCGTCACCCAATCAACTCCTTCGGAAAATCATCATCAAAAACAAAAAGAAGCATTATCACAAAGGTAGATGTTTTTCCATTGCAAAATAAAAGCATAATTTTGTTTGTGGTTTTGGTAATGAAGTAAGGCCCGTGTTGTAATTCTTTGCAGTTTTAAGTGTTCCTTTAATGCTGTAAAAAAAAAATGTTGTGGGAAAATTCTTTCATTTTATTAACATCCAATTTTTTTTTGTACATGTGTACATGCTTAACATTTCAAAACGAATTGATCTCAATTCAACAAAAAAGAATTGCTAAGTGACTCGTCAGAGAGAAGTAGAAGTTCGTAAAACCCAAAATGGACAAAAAAACAGAAAAAGCCAAGTAAAACAGAATGGAAAAAACAGAAAAAGCCAAGTAAAACAGAATGGAAAAAACAGAAAAAGCCAAGTAAAACAGAATGGAAAGCCAAAAGGCTAGGGAAGGGTTAAATAAATTTGGATGGACACCTATTTACGTTGCCTTTTGGACTGAAATGTTAGATTGCCTGAGCGGGAAACTGAACTCACGACCTTTGAAACCAAAGGCGTAAGTCCTATCACTGAGCCGTATCATCTATTGGTGTTTGGGATCAGATCTAACACTATTACTGATTCATAATATGTGATACTTACTGTAAAGTCCCCTACCTTTCCAGTGGTAACATCCTTAACATGTGGTAACATGTCTTAAATCTAGAAGCACGCTAGCACTTTGTCCATCATGGCTTTCCATGGCATCTAATAATTGCTGGTGTCTGATTGTTGTTGTTTAAATCAGGACATTACCAGTGTTTGGGCAAAGGCTAGCTACTGTTTATCTTACCCGAAACATTAAACCGGCATTTTCTGGTATTGAATACTAAATATTAATGCCACAGAAAACTTTGGAAATGGAAGTTTACCGAGCAGACAACAGAAAGACTTGTTTCAGAGCTGTGCGTAAAGGATTTCAATATAAAAAACGTATCTTAACACCATTGATTTCATGCTAATTGCTACTACCACTACTTATATTACTAATTGCTACTTCTTATTACTAGCTAATTCCACACCGATAAAATAATTTACGCGACCGATGTGCTTGAAATTTAACAATCAGTTCACGTTTGACACTAACAGGTGCCTTTTATGGTTTGAAATTTGGGGAGGTTTTAACTCCAAAGATAGTAATAATTTGTAATGCTGTTTTCATGAACGTTGGGAACACATCTGTTATTAAAATAATGATCCTCCATAGTCGAGGAAGAATGTAGCCTTGGTTGACTTATTGTTTCTGTTTAACAATTAAATCGAAATGTTATATTGTAATTGTAATGTATCTAAAATAAATAAACCATCTCATGTCTACTAAACTATTTGCAAGGAATAAAATCCTTGAATTAAAAAAAAAAAAATAGAAAAAATAATTGAACTACATAGGCCTAAACTATACTAAACCAACTTATCGTGCTCACTAGATTCTGTTTTACAATCAAATGTAATGCACCGGGCACTTTATTGGAAATATAATTAATCAGTAACCATTAATTATACCAAATTAACAATTTCTTTTAGGCTGTTCAAGAAGCGATTTACAATTATATTTTCATAAGGAGCTCACAGTCAGTAATTACACTAAAGCAAAACCAAAAGAGGTGGTATACAAAAATACCATAAGGGTAAAGAGACCCATCAAGTTTTCACCATAGAAAGTAGTGATATCAGAGCCAAAACGGCTGCCACCTAGTTTTCCATCCCAACTGTGATCACTCGATCTTAACTGACACCTCGGTGATTGTCATTTAAGCACGAGTGATCTTGGTTCGGACCACAAACTTGGTGGAAGCCATTTTGGTTGTGATATCACTACTTAATATGGCGAAAATTTGACGGGTCCCTTCACCCTTATGGGGTTTTTGTATGATTTGGTTGTTGCTTGTTCTTTTCCCGGTTTTAATGACATCGTCATTCCCACTAAAGGGCAACACATCATTTTTAAAGTGGTCCAAATAGCTCTTGGTTGAGTAATGACTTAGGCGATTGTTTTCACTGCTTATGTCACCAAGCTGTGTCACCAAAAACATTTTATTACCATGTGCACCCCTCCACATCATCCTGAGTTGAATAATGCTAATATGCTTCTTGTAACTTGCACATGTAGCGACTTCATGCCGATATATTTTTGATACTTTGAAAAATCAGTGATATATGGGGCGACTTAACTCTACAGGTGCCTGATACCAGATTTTAAGTATCCGTTTTAACCCGATGCCAGCTTTTTGAATAGCTAAGTACCCAATTCATAAATCTATATATCACGTTCGATATTAACTTTGAAATGAAAGGTAAAGCAATTTTCTTCAACAAACTTGGGCAGAACTAAGTACGTGTTATTTTATTGAACAAGTACTAAGGAATAAAAAAAAAAAAGACGTAAAGTTTTGCCAAAATTTACAATTTGGGCGTACTAGATTTCCTACAACATTAAAAGTTCAAAGATTACACTTCACAACAAAAAAATCCCTGCTCATTTAAATTGTTGGTGGAATAATGCAGCATCCACCTTCATCACAAGAGTCTATGCATAAATGAAAACGAAACAAGGTTCACGAGGATGTGAACCTCATTTCGTTATCGTTTATGTGTGGACTCTTCTGATGAAGGTGGATGCTGCATTATTCCACCAAAAAATTCAAGTGGCCAGGGTTTTCGTTCATTTTTTTGTGGTGAAGTGTAATCTTTGAACTTTTAATGTTGTACGCATGCCCAGCAAACACTGCTTGCCGGTATTTTTCCATATTTGCTACAGCCATGCATGTGCTTTATTTTCATAATACAGATTAAATAAATCGTTTAAATTATTTTTGTTGGCCTCCACGGCGGTTAAACAGAAAACTAGTTTGCTAACTACATTGATCAAAGTAATGAAAAACTTAACGTAAAATTGAATTGTTTGGAATTAAAAGTGCTCTAGATTATTACACCAAAATTTACAACGCACTGAACATTCTGAAGATTTGATACTCAGCCTTTGATGTTCAGTTCTAAACTGTACCTTCAAGGACATGTTTCATTCTATACCAGTGAAGGTATCGAGTAGGAGCGTTTACACCTCGCGCATATACTTAAATAGCATTTTAACTTACCTGCAGCGTATTGCCTATTGTCTAAACAAAATGTTTTTAATATAAACTTGACTGAATTATGTTAACTCCTTTTTGCAGGCAGTGGATCACACAGTAAAGTTAAAAAAGCTTCTTCCAGTTCTTCTCCGAGTGGTGGTGCTGCCGCTGCTTCAGCTGGTGGTGGGAGTGGAAAACCAGATATCCCTCGTCTTCAAAAGACAAACAGCAAAGACAGTAATGGGGAACCAGCAGTGAATGGTGATGAAACCCTCACTGCGCCGAATGGTGATTTGAAAGATTTTGATTCATCGAGCAGTAGTGATGAAGATGACGACGAGTCAGGTGCTGAAGATCAACAAGACCCCGCTGCACAGGAGGTATAGTGCTCATATTGTTTATTACTTCTGAATTCTAATTTTTTTCCTCAGTCAAATGGTTTATGGCTGGTATCATTAATTGGGTAATACGTTGCAGAATATACAGGGTGGTCCATAAAGAATGCAACAGCAAAAGTCCAAACTCTTTTGTTAGTACCCTCCAGAACCATAAAGCGACTTTCAAAACTACCCATTATACTATATTAGACAACATCTGACCCTTTCCTGTTCTGGAGGGTGCTAACAAAAAAGTTTGGAAAATTTTGTTGTTGCAGTTTTTTATGGACCACCCTGTACTGGGTCTACTTTTTGTTGTCAATTGTGAACAAAATTCTGAATTTGACTACTGAAAGCCATTATTTCTCAAAACCAAGATCATTGGTATGAGTGAAACAATAACTTTATAAAGAAACATCTAGCTTTGCAATTATTTAACTGAAAGGAAACTCTTCTTCCCAGCCAAAGCCGGATGATTGTGTAGTGTTGATGTGGCGATCACACTACCTGTAAACAAATGAACGATGAGCAAGTGAGATAATAAACAATTATGTAGGTGGCCAGATTTGCTGAAACTTGAAACCAGGCCCTCTTGATAGCAGAAAATTATCCACCAACTCTGTCGTGTTGTTGAATTCTTAATTCGAACTTTGCGTAGATTATTGGTTATTAACCCAATTGGCTGCTAACCCAGTCGGCTTAGGAATAGCTTCCCGGATTATACTCTGGTTGATATAAGTTACAGTACGAAATGCATAGATAAATTTCTGCCAAAAAGGCGCATTTAATTTCAAGTTTCTAGTGGAAGTTGGCTTATGACCGTTGGCACGCAAACCATATCTATACCCGATTACCATGTACCTAACAGTGTCCTAGAAAGTATCTTGTAGTCCACAGGATTGAAAGACTACTTTGTTAAGGGGACCTATTGTTCGAAATCTGCAAAACTAAAAAAAAATTGTTTCAGTCAATGTAAGGAAATTAAATGAAATTTTAGTGACTTATCAACTTTTAACAAATAAGACACTGTACATGTGTTACTTGTTACAAGTAAGTGGATAGGGGATCACTCAAAAATAGTCTTGTGAATAACAACAACATGTTGAAATGGTTTTTTACCGATATGTTATTAGGGTCATTCTGAAGATCCAAAACCAGACCGATTGGGGTTTTGTTGAAAACTGATACTTAAACTTTGAAAGTCAAAACGAACAACTTTTACCATGGATGTCTGTGTGGTGAGACAATAAAAGTTGAACATCGAAAGAAACACTTACGACATCTTACTGTCCTTTTTTTTTCAACTACTGACTTTTAAGTGTTGGTCTTTTTTTTTGGTGGCTTTTATAATTCAACTTGCTTCCTGTGTGAAGGTTTAGTACGTTAATCGTATAGGTACCAGCTTCTACATTTAGCCAGTGTTCAAGCATATCATCAAATTTTGTTGTGTTAGACAAAGTGAGGTCTGAGGAAGCTATTAATAATTTCTACTGACAAGAAATAATTTGTTGCATGGTTTGTTGTCTCATAGATTAACAAGCGATAACTGAAAATTAGATCTGTCACTGAGTCTGTTACAACATTTTTTTCTTATTTTCGAAGCCACTGCTGTATTTCTTCCGCAGCAAGTGACGCCAGCCATGATCTACCTGATGCTCTTTTGTTGAACCCCATTTTCAGACTTGGTGACAGACATAACTTTTATCATTGTCAACATGGCTCCCCCCAGTGTGATAAATGTGTTTTCACTAGCAAGAGATTGTTGCAAGTATTCAGAAAGACGATGTTTTCTGTCTATGAGCAATAAACTTGTAAATACTTGTGGCGGTTGTATTACTTTCATTAGTTGTTCCACAAAATTTCTCGTCTTTCTCCCTCTGGATTGCCTCCTAAGTGGCACGTGTTCATTTCAGGTTTTCTTGTATGAGTAGTGTAATGTTGCTGAAGGTCCCAGAAGAAATATTGATGGTGTGACGTCGGTAATTTTTTTATTGTGGCCGTTTCCAATGCTAAGCATTTTTGCAAAATGTTTTCTTTATCAGCCACAATAAATATTCACCAGCGTCACACCATCAGTATTTCTAATGGGGCCTTTTGCAACATCACACAACTCAATCCAGACAAACGGCCGGGTGGTGTCACCATAGTCACAGAGGTAGAAAGAAGACTTCTGTGGAACAAGCAACAGAAGTGACTGAACAGCTGCAGTTGTTTAAAAGTGTATTGCCTTTAGATAGAAAGCATTGGCTTTCTGAAGATACGCAACAATCTCCTGTTTATCCAAGAGTCAGTTAACCATGACACAAGTCAAACCATGGGGAGGTACATGTAACTACAAGAATAATCAGTTTAATTATTTTTATTGAAGGCATGATCTTGGTGAAATAATTAAAATTATGCATTTTCCATACATTTTCTTTTTTTTTATTTTGTTAACTTGTCAACTGAGCATATAAATTTACCATACAGTTTTGTAGTTACTGTGTTTAGTGACGATTTTCTCGTTCTGTAAAATTTAAATGCGTATTTGAGGTTGAGGTTATACTTTTTGTGCATTTCGATAGTTGCTGCTGCTAGACAAGTCAACCTGTGATGGTTCTGCGAAGCCGGTAGTGGTATTTCCCAATTAGATTAAGCATTTTTTTTTTGCATTGTGTTCAAGGAGGTCATTTTGTTCGATCTGTGCATAGGATTTGCAATTTGTATTGATGAATACTCTTTTCGTTTGGTGTCTTTAAAGTAATTGGCATGCTTTCAAGAGAAAGAAACTATTTGTTCCTTGGCAGATATTAGGGAGATTCCCCCTTCGGAATGTAAAACGCTTACATGCTCTTTTCCTTTTTTTTATCAATTCCAGTAACGATCAGCTGATGTTACACTCAAGACTGGCTAGTTATTAAGTGTAACTTTTACTTTAAAAGTGTATTGCACGACAATTCCGTACTGGCCATAGAATCAAATGCTGTAACTTATATAACAGGCATGAAAGTCTTCCTCGTTTCAGCTGATTTCCTCTTTTTTCTGTCCTCGTTTTAGCTGATTTCCTCGTTTTTTTGCTTTGCAAACCTCCTAAAAATGCATTAAAGACCCTAAAAAATGTATAAATTTGGTAACTTTCCTCCTATTTCCTCGTTTTCAACCAAGAGTGACTTTCATGCCTGATATAAGCTATGTGTATAAGCCTAAGCTAGGGTTATCTTGTTGAGGATGAATTTTTGTTCAATTGTGGACTTGGCAGGCTTTTTCCCACTGGCCGATTGGGAATATAGATAGTGATGGTCAATTGTTTACCTAAGTGACTCGACAAGTTTTACATAAATCGGTATGGTGTCCTTGTTCAGAATTACAATTAGGAATTCACATTGAACACCGGTAAATGGCGACTACAGTGGCTATAAACTAATGACATTACGGTAAGTCTTCCTGTCAGTCAACAGAAAAATTAGACACTTTCTGCACCAATAAGACTTAAAATCTAAGTCTCTTAAATTTTCGAAGATAATCTGATCTTCATTTTCAGAAGAAATGCGAAAAAGCCAGAAAATAGTTGAAAAGCTAAAGTCACATGTTGATTGTTTCAAACTTCGAAATCGTGGTCGAGCGTTTTTTATTTCGAATTTGGAAATAGTCAACATGTGACTCATAACAAATTTTCTAGCTTTCTAGTTTTTTCGCATTTTTTCTGAAGATGAAGATCGGACTATCTTTGAAAATTTATGATACTTGGATTTTAAGTCTTGTTGGTGGTAAAGTGCATCTGATTTTTCTGTTGACTGACAGGAAGATTTACTGTAAGTACTTCACAAGTTAAATCTGGTATTTTTGCATGCATAGGTAATTTTATTTCTTCTGGAGGACTCACTTTCACTCTTGATATTGCATATTTGCTAACTTTTAGGGCTGTTGCATTTGTTAACTGCCGATGTTGCAGAAATTTATGTGGTTGTGTTTGCATGCTTTACCAAAAAAATGTGAATATGTGAAATGTGAATATATATGTGAATGTGGATTTGTTGGATATAAAATATTAAAAAGCTTTTATGCATGTTAGTTTGGAATGCTTGAATTTATTGTTATTACCTGCATGATGTATGCTGTAACGTATGCAAGTATTTAGTTACAGTAAGCGTATATTGATTTGTGGATTTTTTTTGCATGTGTTTATACCTACGTTGGTTGAGACTGATTTGTAGAGATAACAGCTGCATATAAATATTTTGATTTGTAGAGAGAATAGCTGCATATAAATATTTTGATTTGTAGAGAGTATAGCTTCATATAATTATTTCTTACGCTGGCAAAAGATTGTTGGATCTAATTCTAAATCTGTGGCAAGTATTGCATAGTCAGGGAGTAGCAGTTAATGGTAGAATGCGCTTTTTTGTTGCATTCGCTGGGCTGACATACATAGTGGATTACCTACACACGTAGCATATAACGTCTCTCAAATATGGCTTCGGAATAAATTTTTTTATTTGAATTTTTTTTAAGTTTTATTTCATTGTATCTAGGTTTTTTCTACCACTCTGGTTTTAAGCAGAGTGTTGTATTCGTAATTTATATTTGGTTCTTGAATTGTTTTATTATAATTGTGTATTATATTACGTTCAAAGCCTCTAAGAGACTGTGGACACTGAGAGTTATAACATTTCTTGCAAGATCTACAATAAAACCCGCCTCAAAAAGATGTAAGATTTTCAATCTGGAATTAATTATCAGAATGTAAAGTTATTTTAACTCTTATCCATTCATCTTAACAATCGAAAACACAATCTAAAGCACAATTCGATTGTTCAGATGTCTACTGCATACCATTGTAAACGCAGATTGCTGGTTTTCGCTAATCAATTCGTCTTACAGTGAATACGACAGGTAACTGGTTTACTCAAGTTACAGAATGTTCAGTGACAACAGTTCTGATATTTTCGAATTGGCTCATTGTGATGTTGGAATGTTTATTTACGTTCTCATTTTCTGTAAACTATAGCAAGGTACTGCCTCTCAAGAATCTGAGGCTGGTGCTGAACTGTCAGCATTAGTAAACTACATTCAACCTGTCCACTTTCATGGATTTGAAGCAGCAGAAAGTAAGTTCAGAGAATATGCCATATGAAACTAAAATTGATATATTTGCCTCCTTAAGGTAGCTGGTTGATTTATTAAATATTACAGACCTCAGTATAGCTTTGGAAATTCGTCTGATGTGCAAGGCCATGAATATAGCGATTGTCAAAGTTAATTATCATACCCTATCCTTCCACTCTTGCCCTTTTCCCCCTTTCCAACCTCGAACTTGTCATGCAAGCTGCATCTTTTACTATTATTTTAACGCTTTAGTTAATAGGCTGATGTCAGTGGCTCTTATGGTCAATTCCTGACCTGATGCAAATTTACAACAAAATGTTTATTTATTTATTTATATTAATTTAATAATTGTTTTCGTGTGCAACTTTTTCGTGCAATTGATAAACTTCTGCCGAGTGCTGTAGTTGACAGTATTCTTTAGCTACATGTATTCAATCAAAATCGCAACATTTACCGATTGTAGGAGAGTGTCTCACAGTTTATGAGAAGTTCTGTAGAAGTTGGCCACATTACTTCTTCTGCCTTACTGTGCTACCTTTTGTACATAAATGTATCCGAAAAATGTTGTTTTTTTAACGTGTTGTGTTTTGCATGCATCCTTGAACATTGGAAAAAGTGCAGTGTTTTAGTTTTCACATAATTTTTTTTAGAGCGAAACAGAAGTTACGAGATCTCATCATTTGTAGAAACAGTTGCAACTGCACTTCTTAAAGAACGCCCTGTAGAATTTGTAAAGTATCCTTTATCCATGAATTTTGTTTTATTTGCGACCTGTGTACTACACAAAACATTAACTCCTTTGACTCCCAGATGCCTACACAGATGGCCTTTTTTTCAGCCCAATGTGGTTAGTATATAGGTTAGTGGCGAGATTAAATCTCATTCCTGTTGGCTCATGATCCAAATCTTTCACCAATCAGTTGTGCTTCCCTTGACTTTTCAGAAACCTGTACAAAACTCTCATTTTGCATTCGGATGTTGTTTCTTCCATTCCTTTCCAGGACATACATATTGCAGGCCAAAGGGTTAAAATTAAAACAATGGGTGGGCACAGACAGATACTGAAGCTAAGGAGAAAAAAATATGACAAAGGCTTGGGGTACAGTTCCCTGAAAAGTCCTGGAAAATGAAAGAATTTTTTTTTTTGTTATCTGCAACTTGTCCGTGACTCAGAACTGTGCTTGAATTTCGAATATGAATCCTCGAAAACTTCCTGGAAATGTGCTGGATTTCTAAGTGAAAGTTTAAATGAAAGAACTCTACTAACCATTCATTGTTTAACTTGGCTTTTAAAGTCTACCATATGGTTGATGACCAGTAGCGCACCTTTCTTTCTCCAGGATAGTATATTCTCTTTTATGAGGTACATTAGGTTGGAAACGGGTTTAATTAAAAGATTTTAAACACAGAATTTCGATCCTTTTTCCACTCGTGACAGCAACCTAACTTTGAACTATGACGCATCAATGAACTCAACGTAACAGATAACGAAGCTTACAGTCAAGGGGTTTGTGTGGGACTGTCAAAGCTGGACCAGTAAAGCCAATCTTGTTTGGCATGATATGTAGCTGAGACATAATGGAACTTTCATGGCATTCATTTTACATTAGTTTTAAATAAGTTGATGCTAATAAAGTTTAAAGTTGTGCAGGTTAAAAAAAAGCACGTATGCTAACTCACATGTGATAAACGTAGTACGAGAATGATAATAAGTTGGTAGTAACACAATGCAAATTCAGTAATTTCTGCAATGGGCGAAACATTACACAAGAGTTTATTCGTTCAGGCAAAAAAAAAAAATCAAAAAATAATGACATTCCATGTCTCGATGGGACTTTTGCTCACAAAATGAGATTAACGGAAACAAAAAAGGGAGCCTGTGTGGACGTCACTGCTGTAAAGGCTGTTTTGACAATTTTCTCTGTACCACTATGCACATTTCTGGGTAGTGTTCCTAACAGAATGCAGTTTTAGTAGGATGTAGGGTTAATCAATGAGTGCGAGTGCAGAACTGTGCCTGTATGAGGCAGCAACCTGAATTTTGCAGCCGCTTATAAGTTAGGCTTCTTTCTCCCACCCCACGCACAACAACAAACACACACCAGGCACCCAGAAAACTGCATGCAAGGGAAGTTCTAGCACTGCAGATACCAATACATTCAATGTTTGCAGATTTACTGATGTATCTGCATCTGTACAGCATTATAAATTGCGAACTGTTGTCTGGGATCTGAAATTGCTAGCAACTGAACAAGTAATTCCAATAAAGTTTATTCAATTCGGTATTTGGTTCATTCTGAATCTATTTGACATTGTACTTTCAAGTAACATTTTTCCTTTCTTTGTTGGGGGTTGTGTCAGAATTCTTATTGTTTCCATAACTCTGAAACAGTTATAATAAGCGGCAATTAAGCAGGTTATACCCAAAAGGAACCCGGGTAGATTCTAGTAATTACATGCCACAGGTAGGTGGAATTGTCTGTTGTGTTATATAACGAGTGAAAGTTCACTATACTTCTGTCAGTACTATACTGTTATCTACTCTGTAACATGCTACTTTTGTTTAATTTTTTATCGTAATAGGTGTTCTGGAATGCCGGTTGTCAATTGGTAGCACTAAACTTCCAATCTCTTGGTAAGGTCATATGCACCAGTTTTGTTGTTGCAAAATTGTCTAGTGTGTCATCAACACAACACATCTGTGCCGTTTGCAGTGTAGAGTTAAAGAGAGATTAGTTTCATACTGAGGAATGATGACTAATAAGTAACTTGTCAGATTTGTATGTTGGTGTTTCAGTGGATCTAGAGAGCCTCTTTTGTAGTCTAGCACATTAAAAGTATAACTTATCATAAAGTTATTATACTCTAGCACATTAAAAGTGTAACTTCTATCGTAGAGTTATTATAGTCTAGCACATTAATAGTATTACTTTTGTCATAATGTAGAAGAATATCATCAAATGGTTAAATCATGCTTAAATGTACCTGTTCACCATTTCGATTGCGTTGCCCGTATTCTAAACACAGCATCCACGTTCCAGATTCTCCATCATCCGATAGCTGTTCTGGATCACGTGATCTTGTTTTAGTTATGAAAGTTGTAGCAATGCTGTGAATAGTGTTGTTCCATTTTTAATTTACCGCTATTTTCTTTATATTGCTCAAAGATTGTACGGTGGTGCATCTAGGAGTCAAAAAGGTGAATAGGCGCTTTTAAGGAGTCTTGTTTTGACACACATGTCTCACAGCAAATTGCAAAATGTTGGTTGATTGGTTGTGCTTTTGTAGTCTGGGTGGAACCCAAGCGAAAGGTCAGATTGGAATTAAATTTGCTACATCACTTAGAGCCCCCAAAAGTATTTTTGGGCTCAGTTTGTCGTAAATTGAACGATTATGGAAGAAATTAAATTTTTTCGAATTTATCAATCCAATTCTCATCATTGTAAATTAGGAATTCTAAATAGTTAGAGAGAATTCCAGCGAGGCGTACACCATGCTGAAGTTTGAAAAACATGGTAAATTAAAATATAGTTGCTTTCTTATAGTTAATAAGTTTTTCGACGTAACTCGATGAAATAATAACATTTGATTGTCGCATACAGTCACTACAGGAAGACCACAACCAAAAAAAAAACAAAATGATTCCGTTAACGACAACCTTTATTTCATTTGAAAAAAGAATGCTTGGAGGATTCCTTCAGCATGGTAATTAAAGTGGCGTTTACACTAGCGGTGGGAATCCCTAATATGAAACCTAAATCGTGGTGTCACGGCGAAGCGATACTTATAAAACGTAAGCACACGGCTGACAACGTGTTTATATCACAGCACGAAATAACAACATGCCAACGTCTAAGAGTTTAAAGATTTCTCATTGCCACAGTAACGTGGCGCCTCAATACCGTGGCTTACCTTCTAACACAGCCGCTACTTACGAAATTAAAACGAAAACTGAAAATCAAGCCAAAAAGCAAAAGTCGGCCTAAAATTTAACATTTTTGATCTAAAATTGTGATGGTTAGTGATAGATTATTAAAAGGATTTTATATTATAAGATATTGCTGTTGCCGTGCGTAATAGAGGTGTGTGCCTCAATATTTTCGTTGGTGGCGCGCAGCAACAGCAATCTCTATTAAAATCTGAAACCGTATTATAACCATCACAATTTTTGGTCAAAAGTATTAGCTTTTAGGCCTAATTTTAGCTTTTAGGCCTGATTTTTAGCTGCAGTTTTAATTTCGTAAGTAGCAGCAGCATTAGAGGGTAAACCACGGTATCAAGACTTCCCGATACCGTGGCAACGAGGAATCTTTAAACTCTTAGACACTGGCATGTTGTTGTGAACAGGCCGACTCCCCACTACTGACTGCACTATTGTAGGAGAAAATTTAGACCTGTTGACCGACCATGCCAATGTGAGTTATTTTACTTTTAAAATTTTATCTGACGACTCTGATGAAGGCACCGCACTAGTGTATACTACAAAGGTGTCGAAATATAAGTAAGTGTTTTAACTGCAAGTGCGTCTGGCTTCACTTTTTTATGTTATTCACACCTGCTACAACACAGGATAAAAAATGATCACGACTACCAGCACATTAATTTGAATATAATCTATCTCCACACGTTCAAGGCTCTTGAAAGCGAAATAACGTTGCTTGATCATGCACATACATGTATGTTGGCATTTCGTAACACACACAACCTTCTTTACTCTGATAAAGCTTCGCTTGTGCACTGTGACTTGTTGTTTAATAATTTACTATTTTTTAACTTACTAGATACATCTGGAATAGTCACACGGTGGTTTCTCAATAATAAGGTGGTTTTTCAAAATAGCAAAAATTGATTTTTGATATTCACAACAAAATTCAGAAATAATGATGACTTGTAATTACTTCCATCAGAAAAATCAATATGTTGCGCCTCATTAGACGACTTTTGAACTTTCTTTTTAAGTCCCATATATGCCTTAGTATTCACTTAGTTGGCAGCCGGACTACTCTGACCTGTGCTTGCTCATATTGTTTGGGACCTTGCAATGTTCCAGGAAACCGCAGTGGTCTCACTTTCCCAGGGAACTCCAAAGATCTCACAGCATTCGTTGTGCACATTGGACTTGGGTTATTTTTCCATCAGCATGGTGACGTGCTCTAAAAGCCATCAGTTGATGCACACAATTTAAATTAATTTGGTGCATGCTGGGAGAAACAAAAACCTACCACGAAGTAACCATATATTTAAGAGCTGTCTGGTAGGTTTACAGATAGTGGATTATTATGGAAGTCCCATTGCCTCAGAGAAGCTTCACCAGGCTATGAAAGAGGAAGATTATTTTTTTTTTTTTATAAAGGGGCTTTGTCATTTGTAATAGGCCATAAACACAACCTAAATATCGAAGTTATAGTTTGGTTAAAAATGCAACAACAATGTCTGATCTTATGAATGAGCTGCAAACACACAATTTTCTGCACCAGGTACACAGTGTTTGTGCATGCTAGCTCAACTTTGCTGTATGCTGAACGCTGTTGTATGAATACAATCACATGCATTGGTATCACAGTGTGTGAAAAAGTGCACCATTGCAAATACTAGTAACAACTTTAGAGTAAATAATTAAGAATCCACGAACTGACAAACAATGCGTTTTATTTTTATATTCGTAACATTCACAAATAATCTAAAGTCATTCACCGTCTACGAGCAACTTGCCACCCAACACAAAAAAAAAAAAAATTACTGTCCACGTGGTTTGTTTGTTGCTCCAAGATCTGAGTTGATCAACGTTGTTTAGCTTCAAAATTCTTCTGCATGTTCCTACATCATGCGACTTGTGCCCCAAAATATGGGACTTGGCAGGCCTTCCGTAGAGATTCAAAATGTAACTATTAAACGATGCTCTATGCTGTGTTAGCCATCATTCTGACTTGTTTTGTAATGTTCAGCAAAAAATAAAAGCCATCAACCAGAACAAGTAAGAAGACATGGAAAGTCTGAAAAAATACTGCTAAGTTTTGCCCTGGTATTTTGGTTATTGTTGGTGCAGTTAAATCACGTATAAAGCACTGTGTTGAGGGATCACATAGATTTAACTAGGGATCGACCGATACAGAAAAATACCGATCCGATCCGATACCGATTTTCCCCTCACACGCCGATCCGATACAGATATACCGATACCGTTTTTTTTTTTTTTTTTTTAAAGTCAATGGGTCAGAAAGTCAAACGCATACTTCATCATTATGAAATTGGTGTGCAAGAAAATTAAATTTGTAAATTTTTTTTCTCAGTGGTGGCAGATCCGCAAGTGTACCTTCGACTGTAAAAAAAAAAAAACCCAGAGTACACTGCAGATAGGCCTAATCCCAAGAAGCCCTGCCCTGATTCTGGCAATGCACACACGTTGAATTCACTAAACTGCTGTGCAGATGACATCATGGGATACAAGCGATGCTATGCAGGAAAGGTTTTTCACAAGCTAGGTGGAGTAGCCAGTGTGCACGGAAGTTGGTCGTATCGGCTAAAATATCGGTAAATAAACACCGATACAGATCCGATACCGATACACAAAAAAATACCGATAATATCTGTAAATACCGATACCGATATTAATATCGGTCTATCCCTAGATTTAACCAGTAATGAGTCAGAACAGGATCCATTAGGATTCTTCATAGAAGTAACCTAGCTGCAGCGTAACTACACATTGAAGAATAGAGCGGGAACCAAGCCTATACAGGAGAAGCACTCTCTCTTGGTCTTGGTGTACTCATCTGCATGTCTGTAGTAGGAAACAGGCTTTGGGCCTATTGTAGGCGGGGCAAACAGACCTTTATTTCAAATTTATATTTAGTGTTTATTTTAATGACTTTACCATATTTGGTAATGCTCCTTAAAAATCTGGGTGAAATACTCACTCGGCTAAGTTTGGACTCTTTGTCTTTTGGTGTGACATACTGCTGCTCTTTGCTGGCTTTTCTTATTTTAGCTTTTTCTTTCAAGTAGGCCTAAGCTATGTATCATATTTATTTCAATAGGCTTTCGTTTGCTCCAACATTTAATTTCTGTTTAGATATTTTTAGCTTCTTTTCACACCCACACTAAAGATGCGCGTCATCACAGCCAAATAAAACGGCACGTTTTTCATCGCTGGTCGGGCTGGCAACGCTAATAATTTTTACATTGTTGTCCTCTGGAAAGGACACTTTGCTGCACAAAGTGTCCTCCCTAGATTAGAAATAATAATAATAAAGCATTTAATTGCAAGCCAAACAATCGTCAGTAACGATAGTTTTTAATAATAATCCAACGATTCAACAGGTTGGCAATGCTGCTGCTGGTGGAAACCTTGGCAACGCCACCAATGAAAATATTGAGGTGCACACCTCTATCAGCCACAGCAGCAGCGATCTCTATTATAATCCAAAACCATATCATAATCTATCAGTAATTATTGCAATTTTAGGTCAAAAGTGTTAGTTTTTAGGCCGACTTTCGCTTTTAGGTCTGATTTTCAGCTGCCGTTTTAATTTCGTAAGTAGCAGCTGCGATAGAGGGTAAGCCACGGTAACAAGGCTTCACGTTACTGTGGCAATTGGGAATCTTTAAACTCATTGGAAAGAAGGTCTGTTGACCTACCATGCCAATGCGAGTTGTTTATTTTAAAAATTGTATCTTACCACTCTGATGAAGGCACGACACTAGCACATACTACAAAAGTGTCGAATGTAAGTAAGTGTTTTAACTGCTAGTGCGTCTGGCTTCACATTTTAACATCTGTTTTATTGCACTCATCGTACCTAAGTGTGATTAACATGGTGGCTGCGAAAAGACTTGTCCCGTAGTTAATATTTGTCAAAACTTTAATCAAATCAAACTAACCGCAATATAAGAGTTGGTTCTTGAATTCTAAATTTTTTAATGTTATTTTCACTTCAGATTTGGCTCTCCAATTAAACTTGGGCATATTTGAATATAATGCCCGAAGTGGCTACTTACTAAAGCCTGATTTCATGAGGCGGCATGACAGGCGATTTGATCCGTTTGCCGAATCTACGGTCGACGGCATCATTGCAGGCACATTGCATGTGCAGGTAAGCAATAACACTAACTGGTTTAAACTAGGTTGTTGCTTCAGTTTTTTTAAGAACAGCTTCACATATTTAAAAATGAGTACATACAGAAAGTATATTTTAACTTAAGTTGAACCTCAGAAATAATAAAATGCTAAACTGTACTCATCTGCGTGTTAGTGCTAGCGCACAGTCAGACACAAACAGAAGACGTATATGATGGCTAGTATGTTGTGCAGATTTGTTTAAAATGTATTTACTATTACTAAAACATTGGCCTACTGGTATTATAATTTCTTCAACCCGTTGCCTTCTGCCAGTTACTTGTGCAATTCACCCCAAACCAAAATTGGTAGTAAGGTCTGCCAAGTTTGCTAAGTATTGATATCAAACCACCGGGAAAGCGTCCAGCTAAGTTTCTGGGTCCAACTTTGATCACCCAAGATGTTAACCTGATTCACAAGGTGTTAATCTTCACACCTTAATTTGAGTTTATCTTCATAACTGAACCCCAGGCTCACAGTTCAGTTATGTGGCAGTGTTTTCTACTGCGTAGAAATTGTTCTGTAACAAGCTGAAATCAGCAAATCTATGCCTACAAATAAAAGCCAGTCAACCCCTTTTATGTAAACAGTTCAGCTGAACATAATAAATGGATACAGTAACAACCTGACGTCTTCTTCTTTACTGGTTGTTATGTATTGACTTACAGTACCAGCCTCAAAAACAATTTGCGTACCAGTCCATTGCTCACAGAAAGTGCTCTATTTCATTCGCTGTCTGTGCTTACCATTCTCTCCTCTCATCTTCGTTGGTGTAATGTCCCCCATGCCATTTCTTAGTCACCATTTGTAGAGGACTTTTTGTTTTTATTAAACTTTTACTTGTCCATTTCCTTAATTATGGCAAATGTGAATTCCGTAACAAAATTTTAATAAACAAACGAACTTCACTCTAACTCTAAAGTTCACTCTAACAAACGTATTTTGTTAAATTTACTAAAACTTCTTGGTGAACTTTAATGATTTAAACTAATTTATATGTTGAACATTTTCTATCACTTTCAGATTATCTCAGGTATGTTCCTTTCCGACAAGAGAGTCGGAACATATGTCGAAGTGGAGTCCTATGGTCTTCCCACAGACACTTTTCGTAAGAAGTTTCGAACGAAAGTAGTTCAAGCTAACGGAATAAATCCAGTTTATGATGAAGCACCATTTATCTTAAAGAAGGTAATTTTTAAGCATCTTTTCCTGAGTGGTTTTCTATTTGTGGGCAACTATGGTTGGAGGGCTTAAAACCTGTTTGTGGTTTAGAATCTGTTTAATACTGTAAATAGTGCATTATACGCCCATGGGCTTACACAGTTAATTTTTGGCTAAAATCCTTTTTTTTGCAGGGGAGGGGGTGCAAAACAAAAATCTATTTTCTAAAACTAACTTTGGTCCAAGGAGGGAGTTTTATCTGTTATGGAAAAGTCGCCATTCATTCATGGTAGATAATCTAGGTTCAATCTAGCATTAACGCAATGCTTTCTGTCTACGTGCAAAAGTGCCATTTTCAAAAACACCAAAACAGGTCCAACGGGGGGAAGTGGAGAAGCCTGATGAAGACAGTTGGCTGAGTTTTGAACGTCACCAGCACTTCAGACTGTCAAAAATTCGCTCAGAGATATATAATTTATATCCTTGATCTTTGAAATTGCGAAATTTTGCTTCATTTTTCTGATGGTTTTTCTTTTAGTGGAGAACAAAAAAAATTTCCATTTTCAGACAGTCGTGCTGATGCAATGACAAAACTGTAATTCGTCCCTAGCAATTATGATGTTAGATGGTGTACAATTTCATATCTTGATTAGCTCCCTGCATTTGTCTAGTGAGATTTTTTTAAAATTTGTAGCCAATTTTCATAAGAAATATATTCTTGTTAGCCCTTGTCCTGGAAATATTATTGTCTTGCAGCCTTCACAGTTGTGACTTGGGCAGCACTTGTTATGTGGCCTGTAGGCATTATTGGTCGCAATCAATTATTTTCTCAATCCTCAGCTAACCCATAACCGCCTAGATACGACCGTAAGCCTTCAACGTATAACAGCAAAAAACTAAGTCCCAGCGACAGCTTTGTGAGGGGTCCCCGGGGACCCCGGGCAAAGCGGGCAGTCACAGCCCAGTGGTCAGCGTCGTCGGCTCCAAA
>JAHWFP010055518.1:0-11947 GCA_023313725.1 Lithobius niger | reverse complement strand
GACTCTAAAAAAAGGGTCTGAAAGTTCTTTCAGGCGGTTATGGGTTAAAATTAGCTCCCCTACTTGCCGCGTGGTAAAAATTGCAGCAGTTTGTGGAACTTTACCAGGTTTAACATTTTATTGCATTGGTCCAACGGTCCGCTTAGGACAAAAAGTTTGTGTAAACACTGAATCAGTTGTTTAAGTTCTGAACATAAAGCTGCAAACCATTAGTTTCTAACTAGTATTAGTTTCTAACCAAGTAGTTTCTAACCAAGTAGTTTCTAACTAGTATTGGTTCTAATTGTTATTTAGGCTTCAGGGTTTGTTATTGCAGTCACCATTTTGGCAAATACTTGCAAAACGAAATCGCTAATTGTCGAATTTCCCTTGCCATTAGTAAGTGGCAACCAATTTTCGTGTAGGTTGCTGCCTTGTCGTGGTTAGTTTAGTTGGTTGTCGTTAGCTGGTTTGCACAACTATTAACCAAAAACGAGATATTAAATCTATGAGTAGTGTTGTTCACCAACTTTTATACTGTTAATTGTTATTCATTTGAAATTGTATTGTTTTTGTATGTTTAAGGTTGTGCTTCCAGAATTAGCTGTTCTGAGAATAGCAGTTTATGAAGAAGGTGGGAAAATGATTGGACACAGAATTCTTCCAATTGTTGGCCTTCGGCCGGGTAAGTTTACAAACTTTATATTTCTAAAATAACACCTTCTTAATTTCTTTGTCGCTCTGTCAAAAAAATAAACGCACAAATAAATCGGCATGGCTACTGTGATGGGTTAGCCTGAATGTTGTACACTGCATGTAAGTAGTGAATGAATACCGGAAAGCAAGTAAAGGCTATATTATAGATCTTTTTTGTTCCATGCAGCGTGCAAAATTTAAAGCCACCACCGATATGTAACCTTTACATATTGTGAATATTGATTTGCGATGGGATAGAGAAGTTAAGGAGACTCGGCCCTTACGGCTCCATGTTTTTAGTTCCATCATAAGGAATTCAGTTGTCCTCTGACCCTTAAGTTGGAAGTGTTTCACCAAAGGCCACGTTTTATTTTCAGGCTATAGACACATAGGCTTAAGGAATGAGTCAGGCCAACCACTAACATTGCCAGTAATATTTGTGCACATAATTGTTAAGGACTATGTGCCAGACGACTTATCAAGTAAGTTGGGATTGCATTATTAGGTTAACAGTGTATTAATTCTGAGCCTTATTTCCTAAGCAAAATCTTTGTTAGCATGCCCAACAAGTCTTTATTTTAACATTTTTTTATTCTAGAGTTTGCTGAGGCTTTAGCGAATCCAATTGAGTATACGGCTAGAATAAAAGAGCGTGCTCGTATGCTAGACAAGCTACTGGATTCAGATGATGAGGTAGGCACGAATTAGTACATCTGATGTTCAATATCTTCATTCAGTTTTTAGTTGATTAACCTTACGTCAAGAATTTATAGGGTTTGGGAGGAGAAATTGTAACTCTACAAAATCCCTATTGAAACACGTTAGATTCGTCCCCATTAGTTCAGTCTGAGTTTTCAGAGGGTGCCACATGTTCTATCTTGTAATTTTTGCTAATTTTTCAGCCCAAATCTAAAGTAAACTACATTACAACCAAGCTAGGCTAAATAATAATTAGATACAAGCTATTTTCATTTAGTTTAGTTTAATTTTAGGTTAAAAACTGAGTAGAAATTCCCACATAAAACATGTGGCGCCCTCTATAAACTAAGACTGAACTAATGCGAATGTATTTAAGACGTTTCAGTATGGGGTCTCGGTCACAAATTCTCCTCCCAAACCCTATAAATTCTTGCTTACGTCGATTTTAGGAGAGAGGTGGTTACAGGGACATTAAAGTTGGGGTTAGCTAAATCAATATACCACTGCGTTTATCTAATCTCCGATTAATCAAATACTTCCTCAGTTAAGTAATTTGTTCTTCTCAAAATTGCTTCATCTAGAATTATTAACAAAATTCTTTTTTGGCCTTGACTGTGGCATCTTTGATTGCAACTTGTGCGCATTGCGCCACATAGGTGGAAATAATGTTGCTATTCCAAAACATCACGATGTAAGATTGGAATTTTTTGTTTGTTCCGTTAAAATATTTTTTCACACTTTTTGCTCTCGTGGCCTGCCAGCTACCCCAGCCCAGTTGAATTGTCTCTAGACTACTTTATTGGGTTATGCTTCAGTTGCACTTTGTGTGTCAAGTCAATTGAGCATCACTGTGCGGATGATCGTCATTGACTGAATTGTGGCCAATTTGTGGTCACTTGACTTTCTTGTGTTATAACAGGCAGGTCAAGATCATCACCCTGACATTCAGCCATTACTATTCATTGTTTTGGGAACTATTTGTTAAATATGGCGCGTGATCTTGGTTATCGGGATTTAAGGATATAATGTAAAGTATTAGTGCTTGTTGCTTTTTTTTTCAAATGACACAATATGTCTCCTTCCTATTAACAAAAACAAAGTGTTCCATAAAAGTTATACAAGGAATGACTCGATATTATTTTAAACAGAATGACATGACAGGTGTTTCTCTTAATCTTGATACTCTTTATCGTTTTAGGAGCAAGGTGATAAACCGCAACAATCCCCATGTCTGAAACCAGGTGGTCCCCTAACGCCAGTGAAGACAACTCCTCAGAAAATTAGTTCTTTTGAGCGAACTGGGAGCGTGAAGGAAGGAATGAATGGCAGTCCACTACAGGTGTCATCTCCTAAAGTTGGAGTGGATTTAGCAGGTATTTATTTATTGCATTTAGTTGGAGGGGACTTAGCTGGTATCTCGTTTTGATCGGCTCATGGCTAAGGCTGGGGGAAGATTTATCTGGTGTTGCGTGATGTGTGCATTTTAAGATACAAGTATAACCAGCACTGGAAAATTTTAAGATAAAATAAAACCAATTAGTGCACAAGTAAACAATAAAATACAACGTTATGGAGATATTTGCACTCTGTTATTTATTTATTTTGCTATTTTATTTATTTATGTGTGGATATCAGGTCAAAGGCATCGTACAAAAATTAAAGAAAAGAGCAAATAAGAATCATGTTATAGCAGACACTCCTGCATTCAAAGGGACTCGCGCACCGCATGGATACAGAGCAATCCGTACATGCGTTGAGCATTATTAAATATTACGCTTCGTGCTATTATCATCACTGGAACTCGCGCTGAACGACTTTATTGATAACTTGTCTCTCGTTCGAAATCATTATTTGTACCACTACATTGTCTAGAGCGCTCTGAGAAGCGTTTTAGCATCAAGGTGAAAGCCCCGCCCTTCACCGGAAGTTGACTGGGAGAGCAAAAACTGAAAAGCTTCTCAGATCGCTCTGGATAATGTAGTGGTACAAAAAATACCTTAGAACGTGAGGAAACAAGTTAGCAATAAAGACTTTCAGCGCGAGTTCCAGCGATTATAATAGCAATTTAAAAAATGATTGTTCTACGATATGACTTCTGGCTGGTTTCACCCCTTTCATTATATGTATTATATACCCTGCATCCATGTGACGCACCAGCGATTCATGTTTGAATTCATCATTTAAAAGTTTTCTTTTAATTCCATAAGTACTCGCCATAATATAATTTCATGCATGTGACCAACAAAATTATGTCAGCAGTCGATAAATACTAGATTTTAATCCTTATAACTGAGCAAAGAAATGTGTATCAGACATTCCAGTGTATAATAGGAATTCCGTATTCATTTAAAACTGTAACATTCACAATAATTCTTTTTATCATTATTGTAAAGTTAGCAGCTGATTTATTGTTGAATCCATATCTCTCTACATTTTTTTCTCTGTAGGACGGTCTTCTCGAATTTCTGTTACGCAATCAAGCAGTCAGAATGAGTCGACTGCAGAGTCCAAACCAACAGGTAAAGAGTCGAATGGCTGAATGTTTGGTTTTGGTTTAAGTCTTACTTGGCATTAGGGCCATACAAAGTTAATTGTTTGGTTTACAGGTGCGTGCGGGTGCTTTAAATTATCGCGGGTCAAAACTTTTTATTTGAATCTTGGTTCACCCGCTAAAATTCACATTTTCGCCAAATATTGACAGTATTTGACATTCCAGTACACCATTTTAACCGCCTCGAAACGAGCTTTCCAATGGTGCCTATTTCGAACCTCTAGCTCATACCACTAAGAAGTTATTTGACAAAAACTAAAAAAAAAAAAACTTTGAATATTAGATGACATAAATAACATATTAGCAATATTATATTTTTTTAGGTTGAGTACATATTCTTTCAGCTTTGAGCTAGGTACATGTCAAAGAAATATCATCACTTAAATAAAATAAAAAATAATATAAAATGCCTGGTTGCCTGGTGCTTCAATTTGCAACCTCGCCCGTAAACCAAACAATTTTTTTTGCGTGGCCTAACTGACGTTCACAGCGCATATTGAAAGTTTGAAAGTACAGCAAATTTTTCAGATATCTATTTGTTCTCTAAATGCTGCTGTTACTTTATCACACCGCGCCTCCTTAGTTGCATACCTTAACTCCCTTCCTCATGCAGTGCCCTGCCTCTCCATTGGTGTAGTAAGCTTTAGTAGTGAAAGTGAGTAACGGCTTTGCTCCTTCCCTGTATTGTGTGTTTCTACTGAGTGTGGAATAAACTAGTTAATCAAGACTACAGTCTCGACTGAGTTATGCTGGTGTAGAGGAAAACCCTGTAAATCTATAGTGATAATTTCATTCCTTACAAAATGCAGCACTGTCTAATGAACACTTACCATTCTAATCTATAGCTAATTAAAAAAAAAAACATAAATTAGAACTGTGAATGTTTATAAGTGAAGCTGTGACTGTTGTTTATAAAATATAAAATATTGATGCAAAATATTTACGTTGCCTTTTGTACTTAAATGTCAGACTATCTGAGCGGGGAAATGAACCTACAATCTTTGTCAGTACGGCTTAGTAATAGGACTTCGGCCTTTGGTTTCGGTCTTTGGTTTTAAAAGTCGTGGGTTCACTTCCCCGCTCAGGCAGTCTTGACATTTAAGTCCAAAACGACAATATAGAAAATGCAAATGACAACATAAAAAGACATTATTGAAGAAAACTACGCAAATCCACCGTAGGAGGACACCAATCATTGAAAAAAATGGTTATGAATGAATATTCTGAGCCATAAAATAGGGAGTTGTTGGGAAGGTATCTCCAGCTGGGAACTGTGGCCACAGAGTAACTTAGTCCAAGCTTTAATTAGGCAAACCATCGTGGTTTATTTGCTCTCTTCCCAATTTGAAAACTTGGCCGATGTGGTGAACTGCGCTTGTTGTGTGCCCAGCCGCTCTCCATGCAGATCCTGCCAGGGTAACTGTGTGGCTATGTGACCTAGCTAGTCGGCAGCACGGAGAGGCATGGGAGGAAGCACTACCTCATGACAAAATCAACTTTAAAGTGTAAATTTTATGTTTTGTGTTTTATATTTGGCACTAATAATATTCATTATTGCATTTTGTAATATATTCTGTATAAACGTTTTTTTTCCAACATTACATCGTTTACTTTGAAAATTCATATTCAAATTTATATTCACCTTAGTTACGCTTATTTTCAAAGACCAAGATATTTTTCACCAAAAATATCTACGCACATTTTCGACAGTCATTTGCTTTTTGGAGTTGGCGGGATTCATTCAACTGTCTTCTTCGGGCTACAACAACAACAAGACTCTTCGCCTCGACCATTCATCTGCACTTTAAATTTGAAGTGTGGTTGTAGCTCCGCTACTTGTAGGGCCTGTGGCCCATATCTCATGCAGTATGTTATTGAATTCACCTCTCATTATCCCAGGGTTCGAGGGTCCCAGGGTATCCTAGATCCCAGGGTTCGAGGGTCCCTGGATGTTCATCAGCACAGCGTTAAAAGCAATCGCCCAGAATAAGATCTTCAGAGTGGCTATAACCTAGGAATACGGTAGCAAGAAAACACTGAACGAGACAAAAGGTAGATTAATTTAGTTAGGCTACCCTCCGGGATACCTTAACCGCATGATTAGCAAAGCTGTAGGAATGAAAAAAAAGGGCGTAGCGAAAGGGTGCCTGGAGAGGAGACCAAGGGGTAATGAAAAAGATCCTAAAATAAATAGCATTGACGTACATGAAAGATGTTACCGATAAGGTACAGAGCGTGCTACGGAAAACCAAAGTCAAAAACTTTAAAGGACTAAAAGACCACCTAATGAAAAGACAAGCCCAGCATAGAGGCAGTACAAGCAGACATGATGAAACTAAAGAAAAAGAAGAGGATCCAGAACACAGCTGATCCAAAACGCAAGTAAAGGCGTGTACCAAGTCCCGTATGGTGACTGTAGTGGTGCTTATGTCGGAAAAACAAGAAAAGGTGTTCGCACGAGAATAAAACAACACATCGCCAATACGAGAAGTGAAGTCGAAACGAATGGCATTGCAGAACGCCACACGGAGACTTGATACAAAATAAACTGGGGAGTAACCAAAACAATCCTAAAGTCAAACTCAGGAATGATCGCATCTAAGAAGCCTGAAATCCCTAGCTATACAACACTAAAGCCGAGAAAGCTGTGCTGGTGAATATCCAGGGGCTCTCGAACCCTGGGATCCAATTCCTATTGAGAGGTGAATTCAATGACCTAATGCGTGAGATATAGGCCACGGGCCCTTCAAGTAGTGGAGCTACGACCACACTTCAAATTCAAAGAGCAGACGAACGGTCGCGACGAAGAGAGCGTTGTTGGTGTTGTAGCCCGAAGAAGACAGTCGACTGAGCCCCTCCAACTCCAGAAAGCAACTGACTGTCGAAAATTTACGTAGATACTTTTGGTAAAAATATCTTAGTCTTTGAAAATAAGAGTAGTCTAGCTAAGGTGAATATAAACAGTTTTAATTTTGACATTTTCAATTTAGTGCTAGAACAGTTGTGGCTATAAGTTCTTCATTGCGATATAATTTATTACATAATGGATTGTATCATAGCAATGCTTTATTTTTCATGTATACCTTTTTAGATGTTCCCGATATTGTATTAGTAGCAGAATCTTTGGAAAAAATAAAGCAAGATTCCAAATTAGTACAAAGTGTGATAAGCAAGCTGGAGAAGGATTTGCAGGCATTGAGGAAAAAACATGACAAGGTAACAAGTTCTTCAGTTTTTTTTTTTTTTTTTGCTGCTAAATTGACACATTTGCATAAGAGTGTAATTACAACCACAACTTCCGCAAGTAGCTATAAAGGACAAATCTTAGCTTCCGGGCTTCTGGTAGTAGAACGGCCTTGTTTACTAAAAACTAAGGAGAAGGAAATTTGTTGACAGCTGCCGTAAATGCTAATCAAGTACCGTCAGTGCAATAACCCAGCAAAGTTGCACCAGGACTTCAAAAGTGTTGCTTATGGTTTACGTGGATGTCTCTTTTTATTATTCCTTTCGCGGAATTGGTACGCGGAAAATAATTTATTGACCCCCGGCTACTTCTTATTCGTGAGGGGTAAATGACACAGCCACAATATTAATAGAGCATTAATATTAATAGAGCATTCATGGTAGTTTATATGTCTGGTAGGGCAACTGACAATTTAACTCTTCCTCCTTCTGATAATTTGTATGACTCTCAATTGATACTTTTAACCTCGCCCACACATATAGTCCAATAACGCAACACAGCAACAATCACAAGTTCCTTTCATGCCTTCACCCATATACCAGCTTGAAATATGGCTCTCCTTAGCCCATAAACCCATTACATACGTAGCTTTCGTCTAGTAAAATAAGTACAGATGCAAACCTATTGACCTATTGCTAATGCCTCTTGGACATAAATGTCAGACTGGGCAATTGAATCCTCCACAAAGCCCATTGACTTTCCTTTCTGTAATCTAGTCTCGTAAGGCCAGGTCAGCAAAGGAAGGATAACGGGTGACAAAGCCATGTCGGCTAGCACTCCCATTCTTTCAACAATTGCTGTTAGGCAAAAAATATGAATCGGGGGGGCCCCCCCCCCCAAGAAGTGTATGAAAACACGCCCTCTTAGGTCTTGTTTGGAGGGGCACTTACTCTGGCTGTGGCCCGAGCATGAAAGGAATACCTACAGTTACTACAGTTTTCTCCTTGTATAAAATGTATTTTCCCCAGAGACTGGTTTTAATCCAGCTTGATGACACATTTTGCTTTACTACTTCAAGTTAACGATTAAAACTTATAAACAAAAGTTTCCAGAGAAAAAGTAAAACCAGTAGTAATTTCTTCATAATCGAGCACTAACTAGCAAAATTTTGTTTTGCAGGCTGTCAGCAAAGAGCAAGAGATGAAACAACAGAAAGAGGAAAAGTTGACTCAACCCAATCAGGAAAAGAAGTCCACGTTGGCCAAGACTCATTCCAGGCTTTTCAAGAAGCTCAGCAAGACCAATGTGTATGCACATGTGTTTGGTAAACGTTTTCGTTGGCATCTGTTACCGCCAGAAGCCCAGGAGGCTCTGTGAGTACATTGTCCGTGACTGACTGACGCTCTGGCACTCTTTATGCACTGCGGTGGAGGCCAGGATGAATGCACTCACTCTCCGGTTATCCTGAATTGCTGCTGACTTTTCAAGCTTGACCTACAGGATTAAATTAAGTTTGTATTTAATTGTATTGACCTCAACATCGTCATGAAGTGGCAAATGCTAACTTATGCAAATGTAGGTGGCAGGTAACGACTATGTGTTGATTTTAACAGATATCAAAACACTTGAGCAGTGCAAATTCAACCAAACGTAAGGCTCATCGGCTGTTATCTGTGGCGCGCTATTACTGGTTTTCATCACCTCACAGTAACCGTATTAAAAGAAAAAAGGAACTTATGGGTAGGGAACAGACAAAATCGTAGAAAGCACAGCAACCCGGAAAAATCTTTGGGCAAATAAAAATGGGGATAAATCACGGGGAAATTTCAGAGAAAAACGAGAATATTTTTAAAATCAGAAAAACAAAAACTTAGCAACACAACAACTTTGCGTGTGATCTGAAATTGTGTCTTTGAATTGTCAGGAAACACTTAAACTCTTTAGACTCGAAGGACTGGTTTTTTTTAAAGTTTTTTTGGGTCAGTCGTGGGATTCCAGCCGTCATTCAGTTAGTTTGCAAACACGACTGACCATTGGGCTGTGCTTTCAGGCTTTACTCCGGATCCCCGGAGACCCTTCGCAATGCTTGTGATGCACCCGGGGACCTACATTTTAGCCATTCTGATCTCGGGAGATTAGTTATACTACAACAATCACTTACTGATTAAATAACTTATTTCAGTGGTTTTCATGACTTTCCTATTAACTAGAACACCACGCACTGTATTTACTCCACGGTTAAATTACTTGTAAGACTCCTGGAAATCTTAGAAATAACATAGAAATTAAGACTTAAAAGGACCTGAACCCTGATGCGGTGGTTGATATGAACCAGATATAGTTTTAAATTGGGAAACGAGTTGTAGTTTGTTAGCTCTCTGTTACGTGTTTAAGTTCATTTTTCATTAGGCTACTAAATTTACCAACTACAACTGAACAGTGTTTTTAAACCTAACTAAAATCTGTAGCTGAATATTTGAACATTCAAAAGACTTTTGAATTTCCTACTTGCGTCAGACAAAAATAGGGTTATCGGAGAATTTTTCAGATGAAGCATATTGTTTTCTTTACTACTGCAAACCGCGTAATAATTAATTTAGTTGACTGCTAAGGTGCACAACGTAAGTTCTCAGTAAAACATTTTTACATGTAATTTGTATACAGTAACGGAATTAAACTAGTTTAATAGTAAGGATTGCAAGAATGGCAGATCATTCATGATAACTGGTTTCAATACATAAATACTAACGGCTTATTTTTGCACCTCCTGGGTGATGGCGAAAATGGTGGCATATTTTAGGTCTCTTGCACAAATCACAGCTAAGTAAACTTGAAAGCATTTGAAGGTTGGGTAAAATTGGGTGGAATACTGCATCATTTCAAGGTTTTTTTTTAATTCTCTATTGGTTTCATTTAACAATCTGTGTCCTTTCTTGGTTTGACTGTGTGAGTATTTAGTGAATATTACTACTTTAAATGCACTGATTTCAAATGATCAATGCATTTGAAATGCAACTCACACACTCTGCTATAATTCAGAACTAATTGTCAATTTTAAAGGCCTTAGGTGTTCTCTTCACAATTTTTCTTATTGCTTCATGTGCTTTCTGGCATGAAATTGCATTTTTTTCATTTTTGTCAATGCCACCAGCTTGCAGGCTTTAAATATATTGTTGTTACTCTTGTTAGTTTTGCATGTTAAATCCCTGATTCTTTTGTTCAGGGAAGTAACTCCTCCAAAGCGGAGCGATGTTGATCTCGGTGATGTAGCAGATCATGCAACTAAAGTAAGTACCAGTTTGTGTAGGTGGTATTGTGTTCTTTTTGAGAATTACACACGACGACGCTAAGTTCAAACTACAAGCAAAACTTAGTCATTCATTTGTTTTCGTCAGGCATTTAAAGACATCTTTAAAAGCCTGATGAAGACAAATGAATGTAGTGTCATCGCGTGTAATTCTCAAAATATCAAACTCTATACAAAGTACAGTAAAAATTCCTACGGACTTTTTAAAGGTATTGTGTTCGCTGAAAATACGTCCATCCATAAATTTATATAACGCACAAGGGGGTGGGGGGAGATAAATTATTACCAAAAAAAAAAAACCAATGTGTCCTCAATAGCTTTCCATTTCACAGCCAGCCTAAAAAAATGGTCTAAAAATCTAGAAAATAACAATTCATTTGAATTAGTTTTCTTAATCGTTGACTGGGAGGGAGGCAGAGGGATGCAGGAGTTGTGACCCAGTGTGACAATGGCGAAATAAGTGCAAAATGTGCATCACATTTCTGTGCAGCCCCTACGCAGAAAGAAAACCTACAGGCTAATTCACAAATGTGTTAATCATTAATGAATTCTATAGCTTTGGTTTGCTGACACCATTTTAAAGGGTCTTTTCTTTTCGTTTTGCAATCTTTCTGATGATAGCAACCCTAGTAGTTCTCAATCGCACACTTTCCTAGAGATTTTATTGATGGTTTCATGAGCCTGTATTGCCGATCCTAACAAGACGACAAAAAGTGAAAGTCAACTTCTATTCTCCTATCTAACATCGTTCTGGCCTCACTTCCGGTATGCGAGCTCTCTTCGTCCTTTACCGCACTCACCACTTTTACTTCGGTGCCAATTCTTGTGGCTGTCTAGGTTGCTAGACAGGTGCAGGATTTTTTTTTTCTAAATTTGGATGTCATTTATTGCAACACATGCCCAAGATATGCCCAGGAAAGTAAACAGCCGAAGCGTGTAGACTGCACCAGTGTGTAAATGGAGCCTCTTGAGAATACATAAACTGATACGCAAGCAGCACAAGGTTAGAAGCGATACACATTCAATGTGGCCCGTAAGGATTACACTTCATTGTTGGTAGCTCGCGTGTTCTAATGATGGATGTCATTGGTGGTGTGCAAAACCTGTACGTAACCTGTGGTGTGCAAAGCCTGTGCTTTAGTTTTCTTTATTGTCCCATTGGGCCCCACACCGGCAGATTTGTCTGATATTGTCATTTTCTTCAGACAACTGTGAGGGGAACATTATAGACTTGGCACGTTCGTGTAAGGGAGGGTCTGGCTCTAGAACGTGTCTGTTTTGATATATAAACATCTTTCTGCTTACATTACCTGTTGGAATATAAGGAGCTAGATTTCCTGTAGTCACAGTATACGGTATACAGTACCAAGACTACGCTTGGGTTCTACACAAGCAGCAAAATTATTGATCTGTAATACTGTTGGTAGCATGTTGTAGCTATGCTACCTTTGAGCACAATGTACATTGTGTATAAAACTTATACACGTTGCCTGTTAGGCGTACCGTACATTCAGGTGATAAACATCACTTA
>JAHWFP010055517.1:84887-98048 GCA_023313725.1 Lithobius niger | reverse complement strand
GGGGGGGGGGGGATGAACTATAAACTGGCAAAAAGGTGTTACATTTGCCATTTCGCACTTTTTTACCCCTTTCCACTCAGAACTAAAATAAAGTATGAGGCAATAGTCTAGTTTCCAAACTAACTCATTTCGATAGGTAATGTTTAAGAATGCCCTCTTATAGTCGATCTGGCTACGACACCGGGGGGATGGGAATGAGGTATGACCTTCAACTCCCCCTAATTTAGGTACAAAGGCACAAAGCATTCTGCTAACTTAACAAAGCACTATAAGAGCAGGAATTACAATGCTTAGGATGCACTGTCGATTGTTGGGATAATATGCCATTTGAAAGTAAGGAATACGTAGAGAATTTCTGCAACACACAGCTTTCCGTTGATGTTTGCTAAAGGGGTAGGTCTATTCATTGTTGAGAATTAAAAAGCAAATCTAACACATTTATAAAAGTTACATGCAATATTTTTTGGTTTGCTTGAAAATAATTTTTTTTACGTAGTGAACAAACCCTAAAACAATATTTAAACAGTACAGAAAAAGAATACTCCCCATAATAACGCTTAAAATAATTAATAAAAAGCCTTAAAATTGTGTGATTTATCATGTGATTGACAACGCTCTGCGATTGGTCGGACATCACAAGCCAGTTTCATGACGACAAGCTGCTATACAACCATACAACCGAGCTACGATCTGCTCATTGCTGTTTTTTTTTTTATAGTCTTAAAGGTAATGCCAGACAGTGGGTTAGTCAAAGGTCAATCACCCAACCTGCTAAGAAATAAATAAGAGTGGCTCATTTTTTTTCTAACTGGTGGACACAGTGAAATCTGCCACGAATATGAAATTCCATTGTAATTTTAATAGTCTAGCGCCGGTCGTCGAAAGCTGCTGCAATTTGGCAAATGGATACGTCCAACTGAAAAATGATACGGTGCATACGTATAGATTAAGTCCTGAGCAATGCACAGCAAAGATTATTCTGTAATGTTAGAAGTAGACGAAGGGAAAGGAAAATATCCTCACCATTCAACGTCACGACTGTGCAGCTTCCGAAGTTTTGTTTCATGGGTTTAAGAAAATTATGTTTTCATTTTGTGCTAACAAATAAAAGTACCCTCATCCTGCTGTACCATTTCAGTAATAAAATCTACGTACCATACCTTCTTGGTAATTTTTTCCCCGTGAGAAACATTTTTTCGTTAAATTTTGCATGGCCTAATTGCAATCTATATATTTCGCTTGTGCTAAACCTTAAGCGAGGGCCAGTACACGAAGAAAGCAGCCAATCACAATGAAGCACGTGGTGACATCTCGTGTCGACACCAAACAACATTAATGAAATGTCAGGAAGAAAGGCAGCCTACGAGGCAGCTTCAAATGTGAATCTGTTTAAATGTGTTATCAACACGAATGTAATGACAGGCCCCATTCCTACTTATTTTACTTATAGTACATTTGTTAAAAGCACTTCTGCGCAAGTATTCATGCAGGGATATGGTGAGTGTGCTTGAGTGGACGCAACATCTACCGAGAAGGACAAACACCAATGCAAAACAAACTAAGATAAAACTTACTGTGAGCCCCCCGCTGGTTGCTACAATAAATGGGGCAGTGTGAAAACATGGCTACCTACTAGACTGGTCAGTTTCTTTTAAAACACTTTTTTGTAATAAATTTACTGATATTTATTAAATTCCCCAAAAGGAAAATTTTAAATACCTTGAAAGCTGAAATTTACAATTTGAACTTTCATTATATTTACCTGTCTTTATGTCCTTTTCGTTTGCCTTTACCTCTATCTCCGCTCACGGCTCCGCCAGCTAAATTTCGCAATTCGTCATCGGACGGATGAAGGTATCGAACTAACCTATGAAAGAAAAATATGTTTCTAGCATTCCCAGCACAACAAAATGAAGGACATCATTAAACATGAGTAAGTTCCATCTGCTTGTTGGAGGAGGAGAACATTTCCTTTACATTCAGAAGCTCAAGGTGAAAAGTGATTTAAATCACAAAATAATACATACTGAATATCTAGTTACTTTGGGTTTTTTTTTTTTTACATCGTAAGTTCATTCACTCACTATGCACAATTTCAAAGTCAAAGATATTGTTCGATATCCAGCAAATTTTCGATAGTCCTTAATTTGACAAGAGATATGATTCACGGTCGACTATCTTCATCAGTCTTGGTCACAAAACAAATACGACGTTAAGTCCACACCTGTGTCTTTTAAATTTGGCGGTTGGATGTTGTTGTCTCCTAAACGACTTGACGACACACATGTGGGCTTGACATAGTAGTTGCTTTCTGAGCAAGCCTGATGAAGATAGTCGACCACGAATCACTTCTCCAGTAAAAATAAGGATTATCGAAAATTTGCTGGATATTGAACAATATCTTTCACTTTGAAATTGTGCATGGTGAGTGAATGAATTTACAATGTCCACCTACTTTCTAAGTAAACTCGATATCGTTTTTAAATTATTTTTTTTACACTATTTTAAATGCACTTTCATAATTAAGTTCACTGCAAAATAACAAATTTAACGATCAAGTGTAAGGTGTGTGAATGAAAACATTTACATTCAGTCAATGGTAATCTGGCACAATACAAAGATTATGGTTTTTTTTTTTTGGTGCGGTTTGAAATGTGAACTTACTTTTGAGAAAGCAGCCACCTTGCTGGTGAAAAATGAGGTGCCAATTTCTGTAAAAAGCTAGCCATTACCATAGTGATGACCAGTTGTGCTCCTAATAGGGCCTGGAAAAAAGAACAAAAATGGTACACATTCACTAATAAAGTGGATTTACAACTTAAAAGCTTAATATGAATTTAAAGTTTTGAGAAGGAAGGACAGTCAACACATTGGTTATTTGTGCCAATTAAGATTTAGTCGTAATTTAGGACAACAATTAACACACAGCAATTAAAAAGCTGTAAACAGATGACCAGCAGGAAAAAAGGGAGCGGGGGATGTTGAGAAAGAGCATACAAACCATGCCACAGAAAATGAACGCAGAAGTTTTGTATTCCTAAATGTGTAAAGTTTTCTCCCAAGGGGAGAATTAATCGAATGCAGAAGGGCAAACAGACCTCACAAGATTTGCATCTTGCAGTTCAGACAGACATAGCACCTGACATAAAAACGTGCGACTTGCACCATTTTAAACAGCTTTTTTTAGGGGTTATACTACAGTTTGTTGTAGATTGCAAAGCTCAAAAAAGGAGAAAATCAGCTGAAATGAAAACGAACAATAACAAAGAGATAACACTATATTCCCACACTAGCAGCCAAGCTTGACGCCAAATGGAATATCCAGATCCAAATGATCCAAGAGAACAAGTGCATGCATTTGAATTTTGCAAACTTTGAACATGTAGTTTCGGACGTTTTTTGTGCGTGTTGTGCAACTTCTGAAGAAGGTGAATAGGAGTAACAAGCTTCACCGAAAATTTAAGTGAACGTTGGATAAGTGTTTATCGTAGTGGATAGTGTCTATTTTCGTGAACACTATATTCACTACGAAGCTGCCTCGTACTCTTAACAACGGGAAAATACACACAACTACCAAGCAGAAATACAACAAAGTTCGCTTGAATTTTCGGTGAAGTGTTATACCCGTTCACCTTCTTCAGAAGTATTTCAACTACAGAAAAAACATCAGAAAACTACATGTTGAAAGTTTGTTCGTGAATTCCAGATTTCAAAAGCAAGCACGTGTTTGGAAGCATCACTGATCTTTACTTGCCATCTGGATACCCCACTTAGCGTCAAGCTTGGCAGCCAGCATTAAGTGCCACCAATCTGTCAATGCCCTCATATGTCGGTCCCGTGATGTTCATAACGTAGGCTGCCTTGTAAGTTCCTTCCTGGCATTTCGTTAATGTTGTTTGGTGTCGACACGAGATGTTACCACATGCTTCATTGTGATTGGCTGCTTTCCCAAATTGCAGAAATAGGAGAATGCAGAGTTCATCAAATGTGACACTTAGTCCTCAGTCCACACTGCCATTAGTTAGCTTCAAGTTTGAAATTACTGCCTTACACATGTGCCATGGCTAGGTCGCTAATGGTGAAGAATTAACTGCAATGGTCAGTGGGCTTTCTTGCTATGAGTTGGCCCCTTTAGCATTTACGCTTCGCACACAAAATTTGTTCCCATCAGATAAAATGGGGCCACTACTACCAATGGAAGCTTAACCTAAACTAGGGCAGTAACGGAGTGCGCTCCGTTTTCTTTGGCGTTTAACTAGGTTTCTTTCTTCCGGTCTGTGCCTTTTCTACTTCCTCAATGTCGTGTCCTTTTTACGTCAAACACCAATTAATTTGAAAGTTGGGTAACAGTAACCATACAAATGACTCAGGTAGCGTAAATCGACACACCTTTAGCAATGATTTCCGGGGTGACACGCTTTAACAGTTAGAGGTTAGATAGGCCCTTGGCTCAATATTGACATACCCACGGTTCTCTCGTTTTTATTTGGCTCCTGTAACACACCTTTAGCAATAAGACACGACTTCTGCGTAACAATTGAAATGTACACGGCTCTTTCGTCTTATCGCTCGTGTCTTGCTCAGACCTCCTGCCATTTTGTCACCCTGATGGTTCCTGAACCCCATGTCCGATCCTGGATATTTTTTTTTGATAAACCTTGTCCAGGCATCCATGCTACTACATGTAAGTGTGGTTTGGATGTTCCTTGTGGTTTTCATGTGACGCACGGTCAAGTTTGCATCGGAGTATGATCACAGCGGAGCTTCGCTCCAACAAGAGCATCAGACAAAAAGGACTAATTCTTGGGGATTCTAACTTGAATCGCCAGCTCCACTCCCCCCTCCACCCCCACCCCCTCCCAACCAGCGCAAAAAAAAAAAATTCGTAGTTTCCATTTGCAGCTTGTTTAGAATTTTCTTCCACCTATATTAAACGTCAATCACCCCTATCCGTAAGATATAATATACAAAAATCTACAGAAACATACAAAAGTTTTATTTTCTTTTTAATTTATCAACTGGAGTGAATAAGAAGCGCCGGTAAAGTTTTTTTTTTTTTTAATTTTTACAACAGTTCTAATTGCAAATACTTACGACTGAACATTTGATATCTACTTTGTGCGCGAACTTACCATAATCTATTTACAATGCTGTTTCGATTTTATTCTTGCAATCCTGACATCAACTTCGTTTGGCTTCTCAGTTGCCCCAAATAGAAGGAATTTCTGATTCTAAATGCGGCGCAACTTCCAACAGGAGAAATGTCTTATTTGCTGCAAGTGCAAGTAGTTTGCGATCGTTCTTAATGTGATCTGGAAAACAAACGAAGTAGAGTAACCACACATTTTTCCTTGAGAAAAACTCCACTAAGGCACCCAGAAATTATATTTTTCTTAAAACAAATTAAAGAAAATTCACAACAAAATACCAAACGAGGGAAACCCACGTTTCGACACTCATGGCCGCCATTACAGGAAGTACAACCCGGAAGTAACTAATGGAATACAATAACGCCCGGCGTTATAATCGAGTTTTGCCGGAGAAAAACTGTGTCCGATTGGTCTCACTGCAGACAACAAACACACCCTCAACACCCTCTCTGGTTAAACGAAAAATTTAATGGTGATCGTCTATGAACGTAGCGGGAAACACGACACAGTATAGGACGTAACAGATCATGCCAATAAAGGAGACGAAACTCAAAAGCCGAGGAGATGTCGCAGCTGCTGACACCGAACGGCGCATTACCAAACTAGCAAAGATATCAATAAAGTTTCGAAGGTCTGCTAAACGAGGACGCTACTTCTCACCATCTCACTCATTTCGTACTGTTCGTCTCGTCTTTTTGCTCAGCCTTGCGGACGATAAAGTTGATTCGGCCTCTATCGGCCTCTATCGTAAACGCAGGGGCGTGTCACAAAATAAGCGTAGCGTAGCGAAGCCGCCCCCAAGCCCCTGTTTTGGTTGGTGTTTTTTTCTTGTGTGGTGGGGGCGGCTACGCTACGCTTATTTTGTGACAAACCCCTGTGATTGTAAGAAGTAGACTAGATGAAATAACCCCCAAAAATTACTTTCAACAGCAAATATTGAGATATTTGGGCATCGGGCGGTTTTACCCTAATTTGGGCTGCTGACTCCGAATCTGCCCGGTGCGCATTAGTATAAGTGTAAGTATAAGTATAAGTAGAGAATCCACACGGTGAAGCGTCCCAGAGGACAAGAAGAAACCGTGAACAAGTTCTATCTTCAGGCGACGCTTGAAAACACTCAGCGATGGTGCGCACCTAACTTCTTCAGGCAGTGCATTCCATGCTCTCACAACTCTAACCCCGAAACAAAACCTTCTTACATCAATACGACACCGCCTCAAAAAAAGAGTTCGAGGCCCCGCATATCTGTCCGCTTTAACAATCAAGAGCTGCTTCCAGTCAACATCAAGGAGACCACTTAAAAGTTTAAAAACGAAAGTCAGATCCATCCTTTGCCTCCTCGTCGATAAGGAATCCAGCCCCAGGGATGCGAGGCGCTCGTCATACTGGGTGGAACGCAAGGTCCCAACCATGCGAGTGAACCTCCTTTGACGGACTCATCAATCTTAACATCCTTCACTAAGTATGGCGACCAGACTTGGGTGCAATATTCCAACAATGGCCTTACCAAAGCCTTGTAGGCTGACACCATAACACTGGGTGCTCGCGTAGTAAGTGTTTTTTTTAAGAGACCAAGTGCCCGATTTGCCTTGGCCACGACAGCCGCACATTGCTCAGCTCTTTACCCATTTGCCGACACAACCACACCCAAATCTTTTTCAGTCGTAACTTCAGTTAGCTTCATGCCCCCAATCTCGTAAGGAAAGGCCAGTTTCCCTGGACGCCACCCAATTCGCAGGATGTGGCATTTCGCAATATTAAGAGTCATTTTGGCTTCCTTCGTCCAACTCGCAATCCAATCAAGATCCTGCTGAAGAGCGTCACAGTCATCCCTGGCACAAATTTTCTTGGATACTTTGGTGTTGTCAGCAAAAGCGCGAACGGACGACTTAATACCCTCAAAACCATCATCAGTGTAAAGAACAAAGAGGACGAGTCCAAGTACACTACCCTGAGGCACACCACTGGTAACACTTTCCCAAGAAGAGGCCCGGCCATTAACCACCACCCTCTGCCTGCGATCGGTGAGCCAAGCCTCCACCCAGTCAACAACATCTGCCCTAGCACCGAGATCACGAAGTCGTCTAATTAAGCGTAAGTGGGGCACCTTGTCAAACGCCTTCGAAAAGTCCAAGTAAATGAAGTCGACGTGTGCACCACTGTCCACTGAAGCCATCCAGTCTTCTTGTGATAGAAGCAAGTTAGTAGAGCAAGATCGACCACGAACAAAGCCATGTTGCACATCACATGGCACACCTTTCCTCTTCAACTCTGTCTCCAAAAACCCCCGAAGAATACGTTCCAAAATCCTGCAGAACACACTAGTAATGCTCACCGGCCGGTAATTTCCGGGACCTCTACGATTCCCAGTTTTGTGGATGGTCGTCACATTTGCAACTTTCCAATCTTCTGGTACAGACCCAACACGAACTGATCTAGCAAAAAGCCGGGCGAATGGTATAGCCAGTTCGTGGGCAGCTTCCCTAAGAACCGGAGGGTGAATTCCATCCGGTCCAGCAGACTTACACACATCAATACTAAGCAGATGCTTAAGGACACAATGTTCCCAATTCAGACCACTCTCATTTTTAAGCCCACCGACAGAAAAGTTGTTAACCTGAGCCCAAAACTCTCCAAAATAAATCGCTTCACTGTCGTCTTCTTGAGTGAAAACCGAGCAGAAATGTTTTGCAGGAGCTCAGCCACCGCTTTATCACTGGTAGTATGCCCCCCCAGAGTTTGTGTCGAACTGCATGAAGGATCGAGTCTTGTTCCTCACTCGGTTCACATAACTCCAATAAGCGCGCGGGTTGCTCTGCACTTTGTTGGCCAAGTGGGCCTCGAAGCGCCTTTTGGCCCTCCGCAAAACACTACATGCTTTCCACCTTGCAGTCTTAAATTTCTTAAAGTTGGCACGCGATGGGAAGCGCCTATAAAGGCCCCTCCTACGCCCCTTAATCTTAATATGCTTAAGTACGTAATCAGACAACCATGGGAGCTTACGCTTACCAGCCTGAATCGTAATTTCAGGCACACAGTCCTTAACACAATTTAACAGGGTCCCTTTCAAATAGGTCCAATCCTCTTCAACATTACCAGAGAAATTTGTTTCCCACTCGGTAGCAGCCAAAAGCCTCCGCATTTTGTTAAAGTCCGCTCTGGAGTAGTCAAGCCTACGATCACCTCTAGTAGCAACAAGTTCACAATCCAGGAATTCACCCTTAAGGACGTTATGGTCACTCTTACCAAAAGGCGGATCGTGATGAATTCCAATAATGTCACACTCTTCCTTCGTAAACACAAGGTCAAGAAGACTTGGATTGTCATTTCCTCTGGCTCTAGTAGCTTCCACAATATGCTGGCACCACTGAACATCCTGAATGGCCTCGTAAAACTTGAAAGCAAAACCATTTTCAGGGGCATCCACCGTCCCACGAACCCAGTCAATATTGCGATAATTAAAATCCCCCATAAGAAGAATCTTCTTCCACCTTTTATCAATTTCGTCAAGGGCCGTAAGCAGAAGATGATGTTGTTCGTCAGAGATGGAGTGCCGCCGATAGATGACCCCGATCATTACATTTCCGGAAGAAAAAGTCACCTCGCACCAAATAGCCTCTTCATAGCCGCTAAACAGAGAAACCTCCCTAACGGTGACCCCTTCCTTAACAAACAAGGCCACTCCCCCTTTCCTCTCAGCCACCCTATCTTTCCGAAATATTTGATACCCAGGAATGGCAACCTCGGCATCAAGAACATCCGCCCTCAACCATGTCTCACACACACCAAAACAAAAAGGATCGTGCTGCCTCACATAAATACGCAGTTCATCAATCTTACTTAAGAGCAATTCGGCATTCGTAAAGTAGAAGGTGAAACTCCCTCCAGTAGTGGCGCCACCTTGAGTCCGCCTCCTTGGCCCCACTAACGTCGCCCGTTTTTTGGAAGGGCCGAAATAATGGCAATCTTTTGCTCACAGTGATAGCAAAATCGCGTTTGGCGGTCTTCCACGAAAGGGTCTAATAAGGGTTCCATCTTCCCAATAACGTGGACTATTGACAACATCAATGTCCTTTCCATTGACTTCAACTCAAAAAGGACGCATACGTGTCAAATTTAGTTTTCAATTTAATACAGTTAGCATCCACTTTCATTTCTTCTTTGAAAAAGCTTACCAGCTCATCTGTAGTAGTATCAGGATCAACCCTGCTGACAAAAACTCGTTGCACATTTTCAAAACGAGGTGGCACAGCACGAATGCGTTTGACAGCACCAGGGCATTTGACATGGCAATCCTTGCTGCGAGCACCCATATTCACATGCTGTGAACCAGGACAATAGCTGCCATTAGAATGGGCAGGAATACATTTGGCAATCCTACGATCCCCCACAACAGATTTGGCAATCCCCTGGTCCCCAGCAGCATCAGTCCGGTTTAGATTTTTCCTCCCAGAACTCAATATAACTTTTTTTACATGGACCATCCAGATTCCAAGAAAATGATGATTTTCAGTTTTCCGTATTTTTCCAAATTCCCTACGGTTAATTACATAACATCAGAAACCCGCACGCAAAAACTTCTCCAGGCAACCGAAACCTGGCCGTTGAAAACCGTGATCCGTTAGACGCCTCGGATACGGTAGGTTTGTGTAAAAAAAGTTATTTGCACCCGGTGCCAAGTCGAATTTCTCCTCCTAAGCCCGGAATTCAACACGGCGTCCAAAAATGGCAACCAATAAACAGTGTTTTTGCTTCTAGCGCCTAAACCGTTCATCCGATCGAAAATAACCAGTTATGTTTAGAATAAAATTTCCTTCTGAAAAGTTATATTCATATGTTTTGTAAAATTAACCCTTCTGGCCGAAATCCGTCATTTAAATTCTATTAGGCCGTTTAAGCTCGTTACAACAGCGCATATGTGTATTATAATTGCTGACTTTAAACAGCTGCAATGTTAGTTCTAATTAAGATCCACTAACATAACTGGGCTTAAATGAAAGGTGAAGATGTATATTTTCCAATAAGGGTAATTAAAACGATTTATTTTTTTTAATTAGGAGCTAAGCTACGGCAGTTTATAGACGTTGTAGCGCTTTGGTTTTTGCAGGAATTTACAATAAGTTCTATGTTTAAAGTGCTGCAGTAGTCGATATAAATGAGATAAATGGATGTAAATAAGCTTAAATGAAAGATCAAAATGTCATTGAACTCATTTTAGAGCGCCTTTTCTGGGAAAAGTCGTCCTGTCTTAGACGCAAGCAAAGATTAATAACGTATTCTACCAAGTATTTTTCGTTCTTTTTGCGCAAAGAGAGCCAGCCACACACATCAAACATTCTGGTGGTCACGTTTCGTTCATCACGTGATTCCTGGGTTAGGTTCGTACATTGCCAAATCGCCCAAAAATGGGCATTACAGAACAGAAAAGGAATCGGTGTGACATGATGACACTGGTTCATGAGTTAGTTCCGTGGCAGTTTAACGAGCTAACACTGCTGCAGCAGGATCACACCAAGAAGCTGTATGAGGGGGTCTCACAGGTTTAATTATCACAATCGCTACTAATCACAGGGGCTCAGCACGACGGCAGGGACACCAACACGAACATAACATTATGTTGTTGTTGGCCGTGCCGTCACGCCGAGCCCTTGTGCTAAAAATCTGACTTTGTCCCCTCTAACTCTCTCTCACTCACTCCTGGTGTCGGTGCGCCCTGTCCATCCATAACTGCTTAGGCAGCGCATTTTAGGCAATCGGGGCACGGCACCATCTTGTGCGAAGTAAGCGCTCACCATTACACTCGTGAAAGGAACCCAACAAAGTAAGAATTAATACCTTAATAATAGAACTAGATAAGAGGAAGCGCGTGCTTTCCATAGCTGGTATCGGATGCAACGTTTGCAACACAACACTGCTACTGTTTTGTCACTCATGTGTATGTCCACGTTTCACTGAATTAAGTTTCTTCAATCAACATTTCTCATTGCCGTTCGAAAACATCAGTTACCTGTGAATTTTAACATTCTTCTCTAGAGGATTGAAGTTAAACGGTGTGCCGGCTTTATAACCCAACCGTACATGTGCGCATGCGCAGTTTCTCCGATATAGGCTGCAACCCCCAATTGATTGCCATCCTCTCTTCCCCTTTTCCTCTAGCCTGTGCCTCTGGCGCACGTTCCCGCTTCTTCTCTCCTTCAAGTTATTCGCTTCTAGCATCGTTTCTCCCAGTCCTGTTTTTGAAGAATTCGGACAGTCAGCGTGTGTTCAACTGTACTGCTCCATGACAAGATTGATGAACGTTCGAAGGACGCTTCACATCACCGTCCGGTTTTTGTACAGTCCGTTTTTCCTGTTTTCAGACAGCCCTCGTACACTGAAGCAGACCACACCACTGAGTTTCTAGCCAACAGTAAAAAAATTAACAAACAATTCTGCCAAAACTTCCAACACAACACCAACGCAAGAAGATCAAGACAAAATGTTTTTCTTCCTGACATCCGAAAATAACAACAGTCCTGCTCGTCAATTTCTTTCATCTAGCAACGTCCAGAAACATCCACCTCACCTCTCTGCCTCCCTGTCCTGTTTTTAATTCAACAGTCCAGTTTTCTCAGTCCGATTTTTTATTTTTCGGACAGTCAGCGTACGCTCAAGTGGACTATGCCTAGGCTCGCTCCAGTAAAACAAAGACTGATGCCACATCCAAGATGGCCGCCCCACCGCCAAGCAATCCAGCATTTACTCCATTCCTGTCTATGTCTACCTTCGCTTCTCTACCTCATCATCGCATCCTGTCATCAAGCAACAGTCTGACTTTTGGTCTGTCCCTGTCCTGATTTCTGCAGTCCGGTTTTCAAGATCACGGACAGTCGGCGCACGCTCAAGCGGATGACGTCATGGCTCGTTCTAATGAAACGCCGACAGATTCTGCAGCCAATATGGCACCCCATCGTCTAGCAGTCCGTCACACGATGATCCGAATTTTGTTGTCAGTCCTCCAATTCAAGTTTCTTCTTCTGCATCACCGCTTCCATGTTGCCAACTCTCATCACATTCCTCAATTAAGAAGGCCAAGAAAAAGAAGCACTCCCATAGATCGTCCTCTTCAAAGTCGCATCGATCTCTGTCTGAATTTTCTCTCGACTTGTCATCACGTTCATCTCGGACTGTTCTTCTCATAACAAGGTTCAGCCTCTGTCCTTATCTCAGTACACGCCTTATTGGCCCGTGCCATACGAAAATTCAAGTACAAGTCAACAACAGACAGGCCACCATCATCATCACACAGCCATTCCTACACTCAAGACTGGATGACCAACTCGTCCTCATCACCTCTGTCCTGTCTTCAAGCAACAGTTCGTTTTTTTCTCCTGTCCCTGTAAAGTCCGATTATCAAAGTTCTCGGACAGCCAACGCACGCTCAAGCGGACTACGTCATGGCCTATTGCCGTGAAACGACGACTGATCCTACGTCCAAGATGGCTGCCCCATCGCCTCATTGTCCGTCGCCCGTCGATGGTTGTCAGTTTTTTCTTCAATTAGGAAGGCCAAGAAAAAGAAGCATTTTCACATTTGAAGACGCATCAATCTCTGTCCGAAATTCCTTTTGGTTTTTCAGCATGTTCATCCATGAACTCGGGCTGTCCTCCACATAAGCATCAACCTTTGTCCTCATCTGAAGCACACGCCATAATGGACCATGCTGTACGGTAATTTAAGTTCAAGTCAACAACTAACAAGCCACCTCATCATCATACAACCATTCCTTCAATCAAGATTGGACAACCAACTTTTTGTACCTAAACCATGTTTCTCTATGCCTATCCGAGTTTTTAATTTTCGGACCACCATCCAAAATGGCCGTTCCTTCGTCCTGAAGCCCTTCACCAGTCGCATCTGCTCAACAATGTTGTGGACTACCCTTCACACGATCTGCCTCTGTCCTCAAGTCAAGTACAAGCATTTCTGGATCATGCTGTCCGTGATCTCAAACAGGGCCGAAGCGACTGGC
>JAHWFP010055517.1:3916-70124 GCA_023313725.1 Lithobius niger | reverse complement strand
GCAATTCTTGTGTTTAGTTATTGTGTAAATGATCCAAAAATAAAGCATGCATGTCAAAATGAATGTATTTGCCCTTTAAGTAACGCGAGAAATAGATAAAACCGCGTATGAGCGCAACGTTTCCACTTACAGGGAATTTTTTACATTTTTTATCGAAAAACTGCTATTCAAATGGAAGAAAAATTAAAAACAAGGAAAAGGGGAAAAACAAGGAAATTCGGTATTTTAATAATTGTGAGTAGCCATTTTCCTGAATATCGGTCTATGGTTCACTTTTTTTTTTTACTCTTCATTGGCTCCCATTGTCAACCACAATAAATAGAACCAAAATTGTTAAACACGATATATATTCAACGTCAATTAATTTGTGGTTTTGAAGGTTTTAAGGTAAGTACAATCACCTCCTGACAGGTGGAGAACCACAACAACATCCAAATGGTAAACACAGGTAACATTTTCGGCTAAAATTTACAGCTTTGGTCACTAAAAAACAGGTGAAAACGTGAATAAAAACCGGTTACATTGTATGGCAAGTCATTGCTGTTCGGCCATCTTTATCAATGTTCTCCTTTAGCCTCATTTTTTTTTAGGAATCAATATGTGTACCTAATATTTTGTGAAAAAACGCAAGTAGGCCTAAGTAGCTGAAATTTAGTAATTGGTTAAACAATTAAGGTAACATTTAGTGAGCAATGGGCAATGTATTTTTTGGGGGGGAGGGGGGCCTCTGGCCTTTGCCACGTGCCCTTCTTAAGACAGATACAGAACCACAAAATCACAAAATCACATCTTAGCCCATCTTACTCGATACTCCGGCTCCCACCACTCACTGGACCAGAAACCAAGGAAGAAGAGCTCATAACCGTACATACACATGTTGCAAGCAAATACTTGGCAAGTGCCCACCAACGCGCCACCATGTGACCACAATTACGCTCTTAACAATTACGCTCTAACAATTAAGCTGCAACAACAATAAATCATCTACTTTGCGTCGACACACTAGAAATGACTCATTCTTATAATGAGAGCCGTAAATTGTAAGGGAAAAATGTTTGGTTGTGGTGGGGTGAGTTGGGGGGTAGCGGCTCCTTGGTAGTCGAAGACAGTGATTGCTATGTGCGTCTATGATCTGGAAAAATGGACGCACGTTAGCGTCTCTGCGTCTGGCATGATGCGATGCAATTTTTTTTGTTGTTGCAGGAACCGGATTCCAGCCTATGACCAGCGACCAACATTCATCAAAATACGAACCGGTAGGCATTACATTTTGGTGAATGGTGTATGAAATGGTGTATGAAACCTTTGAATCATAAATGAAAATTGTGCAGCTAATGGCCAGGATTGTCCAAAACCTTACAGCAACGTATGTATTCTTGTATTCTTCCATCGTTATACTTCTCGCCGTTCGTACGAGCCATACTGAAAAATAACTGTCAAAACATCTTCCTCACACCACCGACAGTCTGGTAAATACTATCTAGTGCAAAGCATAGCTAGTAATGAACGCATACATAGTAAAGTTTGTAATTAAGGAGGGAAAAATTCTGTTTTTTTGTTTTCTCACTTTATATGTCCGGCTTATATATACTTTGGCTTTTTTTTGCGGGGGGGGGGGGGAGGATAGAATCATGGCACCAGGATCCGATAACTGCCCACCTTCAAACATTCCTGAATTCATAGAATTATCACACGTCCTTCAACTGTCCTGCCTGTGATCAAGACGCCATTTTCGGAAGACTTTAGCACACTGCAGTAGGAAGTTAGAGAGTGTGCGCAAGCACTTATCAGTCAGTATATAGTATGAATTAGGGATCGACCGATACAGAAAAATACCGACCGATCCGATACCGATTTTCCCCTCACACGCCGACCGATGCAGATCCGATACAACGATACAGATATACCGATATCGATTTAAAAAAAAATTAATGGGTCAGAAAGTCAAATACATACTTCATCATTATGAAACTGGTGTTCAAGAAAATTAAATTTCTAATTTTTTTTCTCAGTAGTGGCAGATCCGCAAGTGTACCCTAGACTGTAAAAAAAACCCAGCGTACACTGCAGATAGGCCTAATCCCAAGAAGCCCTGCCCTGAATCTGGCAATGCACACACGTTGAATTCACTAAGCTGCTGTGCAGATGACGTCGTGGGATACATGCGATGCTATGCAGGAAAGGTTTCTCACAAGCTAGGTGGAGTAGCCAGCGCGCACGGAAGTTGGTCGTATCTGCTAAAATATCGGTAAATAAACACCGATACAGATCCGATACCGATACACAAAAATACCGATAATATCTGTGAATACCGATACCGATATTAATATCGGTCTATCCCTAGTATGAATGCTCCCCGAACTCATCACTGGAAAACATATCAGCCAGAAAACATATCATAGACAATCCATACCAGCACTGAGCGTTACGCGCTATTATCATCACTGGAACTCGCGCTGACCATCTTTACTGATAACTTGTCTCACGTTCGAAGTCATTATTTGTACCACGACATTGTCCAGAGCGATCTGAGAAGTGTTTTAATAGAGGTAAAACCCCCCGGCCATTACAGAAAGTTGACTGGGACAGTAAAAACTTAAAATCTTCGCAGATCGCTCTGGACAACGTAGTGGTACAAATAATGACTTAGGGCGTGTTTATGCAATGACTCGCCTTTGCATTCTCGCAGCTAGACGTTAATCGCGATGCGCTGCCATGGTAACAACTCTACCTGGTTTAGCTGTATCCAACATCATTTAAGTAAATGCTTGCTGTAGTATCATCCGTTACAAGAAGATAATGAATTCCTCCTGACGAAACAATTTTCCTAGTCGCTTATGGACTCACATATGGACCGTTTTCGCTGCGAGCGGGGGAGAGCTAAAACTTCCGCCATGTTGGAATTTCGGATGATTTCTAGCTTCTAGCTGTGAGAATGCAAAAGCGAGTTGTTGCATAAACACGCCCTTACAATGTGAGAGAAGTTAACAACAAAGACGTTCAACGCGAGTCCCAGTGATGGTAATAGTTAATATTTTTTTAAAAAATGGATTGTTCTACAATATGTTTTCTGGCTGGTTTCACCCCCTTTCATTATACAGTATGTCCCAGAAGTCCCGTCCACCCGAAATAGATTGGTATATACTGGATATGAGTTGGTAATAACAACGTACTCATACAGGAAGTCACCTATGGGGAATCCGATGATGGTTCCCAAACTGACCGTGGGGGTAGTTTTCAAGGTCATACAAAATGTATCTCCTAAACTATTCAAGATACAGCCATAAAGTAAATTAGAAAGTTTGGGCTTAGAAAACTAGTCCAACAAAGGAAACAGGACTGAAATCGCATCGTAAACACGGAAGATACGGGAGAAACAACTTGGACACTGCAGGGAAGCCAACCAAGGGGCAGCGATAAGCCCAGAAAAGTGTCCAAACAGTTATTTCATGGCCTTACAGTTATTTCATAGCCTTAATTAGGTTAAAGGTGTTTTGAAGCAAATATTACGCAGAAAACAATTCATCCAGCAAGCATGGACGAGCGAAGCTGAAAAACGGAGGCTTACTGAAAATGGATTTCTAGAAGGTGCACCATAACCAGAGCACCAATCCATAGGCAGGTAAATACAGCCACATTCTTCGCTAATGAATACAAGTTTCCTTCATTACGTTAAGGTGGTAACAAAAAATACGATGATGCAGTATTACAAATTTAAAGAGACTAGCTGGACCCGTGCATGCTGCATGATGATTGAATTTTCCGAACTTAGCTTCTCCCGGTGTTTTGTCGTCTTAAGAAAGTAACTGGCGCTGTCAATTCTCTCTCCCTCCCCCCCCCCCCAGTACACCTCTACCCGCTTCCGTGCCCCAACACCCCCCACACCGAACTGCACCCCCTCCCAGACTCCTCCAGTGTGGGGTGTGCATCTCCCCGGCACGTTAGGTGTTTGGGCTTTTTGTTTTTAATGTATCCCCCCCTCCCCCCACATATGCCTTTCCCCTCAGAAAATCGGTCCCCCTCCCCCCGAAATGTGACAGTGTGCCTCCTACCCTAATTTCTCGTTTTTTCGCCCTTGTGATCCCTCCCTGGCCGGAAGTCGGGACATTCTTATGGATGTTTTGATGTAGCCCCGGAAAAGTCACAATGAAGTTTGACTGACGTCTAAAAAAACCCAATCACTGAGAAACCCAGCATTCAGTAAGCAATCAAGTCCGCTCATCAGCGAAAGTCAAAACGTCTACAATGGCACACTCTAAATTAGGTTTATTGTCGTTCTAATTGTTGCAATTATTATTGTTGTTCATTTATCGAGTATGAACCTTAGGGCTTCGGGCAGATGACCAGGAGTGGTTAACGCTCGTTAAACCCTTTGAAACCCTTTGAGTATGAACTCCACCTGGGAATCTGGCTGTTGCAGACATACGGCCTCAGGGCTTCGGGCAGATAACCAGGAGTGGTTAACGCTTGGTAAACCCTTTGAGTATGAACGGCCGCACACGCAATGATTGTTGCAGCTTACTTTGAAACAATTCAGCTCAGCTCAGAAAGGCTAAGGGCACGTTTATGCAACCACTGGCTTTTGCATTCTCGCAGCTAGAAGCTAGAAATCACGTCAAATTCCAACATGGCGGTGGTTTTATGTCTGCCGCCTAGCAACGAAAACAGCAAATAACGTGAGTTCAGAAGTGTTTTGGAAAATTGTTTCGTTACGAGGAATTCTTTATATTATTGGCATGGATTATAAGACTGCAAGTATTTACTCAAACGATGTCGAATTTAGCTAATCCATTTAGCGTTGTTACCATGGCAATGTCACCTTTGCCATCGCGATTGAGTTCTAGCTGCTAGAATGCAAAGGCGAATAGCTGTGTAAACGCGCCCTTAATCTACGAAGCCGATAAGCTATTTTTATCATTAGTAGCTGTCAATTTCGAGGCATCTGCCTCGAAATTAAGAACGTAGCTTCTCAGTTGGTTTAAAACTTTACGGGTTTAGCTGAAACACGGGATGTTTCATTTTACCCATCAAGTATGAACTGTTTTAGACGAAAGTTTGAAATACTTCTCACCCGTTTTGAAGCTCTGTCCTCTTATAACAATACAGCACGACGGGATCGCAACAATGAACGAGGACGAGGAGTGCTGGGATCCACGGCGGAGGGCTGGGATCTGGATCCCAGACTCCACGTGGATCCCAGCCTCCGTTTTTGTTCAATGAAAAGTGGAAGAAACCAAACAAATGTAATAAATTTGTTGAAAACAACGTTCAACAATTCACGTTACTCACAACGTACCAACCGCTGCTTTACAAAGGTTGGTTTCCATTAAATGGCAAAAAGGAATAAAGCAACCGAATATAATCAATTACGGAACAATTTTTGAAAACAACACCACCTGAAACGTCAAAAAATCGTTCAAGAATTAATGTCATTACAGCTTTGCAACCGCTTTCAAAATTAAACGTTGCTCTTTTCGTTGCGTGTAGCATTGCGTCTTAACGAATATTCTACACAAACTTTCTTCTGGCCAAACGCAACAATGTATTCCACTCGCGCTCACTTGCGATCAACATTGTACCCCAAAAATGTATAGCTTTTGAAACACGGGCTGATAACTTTTGAAACACGTGAGAAGAAAGATATCGCCCGCTTTCCTCATGCTGGAATCCAACAATGGCTCGGGCGCTGCGCTCCCTCGACATTGTGAGATCCCAGCACTCGGAAAGCGGGCGATATCCTATACATAACACGTGCACCAAGAATTGTTATGCATCGTAGCAAAGACATCACACGTGCACGATTCACGAAGAATGAAAAAAACGTTACTTTTAATTGTAACGATAAAATTTAATTGTTTCTGCTGCTGCTGCTGATCCTTGAGCGCTTACGGCATTATAAGCAAACTAGCTGGACCCGTGCATGCTGCACGATGATTAAATTTCCCGAACTTAGCTTCTCCCGGTGTTTTGTCGTGTTAGGAAAGTAACTGGCGGTGTCAATTTCTTCCCCCCCCCCCTCCTCCCATACGCGTCTACCCACTTCCGTGGCCCCCACACCCCCCACACCGAACTGCACCCCCTGGCTGACTCTCCCAGTGTGGGGTCTGTATCTCTCCAGCACCGTAGGTGTCGGGACATTCCCACGGATGTTTTGGTGTAGTCCCGGAAAAGTCACAATGAAGTTTGATTGAAGTCTAAAAAAAAAACTCACTGAGAAACCCAGCATTCAGTAAGCAAGTAAGTCCGCTCATCAGCGAACGTCGACAATGGCACACTCCACAACAAAATGAGGTACATTGTCGTTATATAATTTGTTGCAATTATAATTGTTGTTTATTTACGGAGTATGAACGGTCGCGCACGCAGTGATTGTCGCTGCTTGCTTTGAAACAATTCAGCTCAGCTCAGTAAGCCTAAATCTACGAAGCAAATAAGCTATTTTATCGTTAATAGCTGCCAAGTTTGAGGCCATAAGAAAGTAGCTTAGTTGGATTAAAAGTATACGGGTTTAGCTGAAACACGGGGTCTTTCATTTTACTCATCAAGTATGAACTGTTTTAGATGAAATTTTGAAATACATAACACGTGCACCAAGAATTGTTATGCACCGTAGCAAAGACATCCCACGTGCACGAAGAATGAAATACACGTTACTTTTAATTGTAACGATAAACTTTAATTGTTGGCTGCTGCTGCTGATGATCCTTGAGAGCTTACGGTATTAATATAGTAGATTGACAGAAAATAACCACAAACTCCTACCTTTTAACCATAGCGGTTGATTTATTGTGGTTTTGCACTTAGTGGTGCTCCTTACAGATAGCTGCTTGTGACCTGCTCTAACTAGAGATCAAAAATGGTTCCCCGGTAGCCACCCCCACCCCCCTTACTTTTGCCCCTGCTTTTACACAATTGCCGAAATCAGGCACGGTGATTTCCTTAAGTTGTTCGTCAGTGCTTCAGTACGCACAATACACTTGATAATGCAACAAGCAGTTGCTTATCGCTGCCCCATGATTGGCTTCCCTGCATCGCCCAAATTGTTTTGCCCGTATCTTCTGTGTTTACGGCGCGATTTCAGTTCTGTTGCCTTTGTTGGACTTGGGTTACAATCCCAAACAACTTTCTAATTTACTTTATGCTCGTATCTTGAATTGTTTAGGAGATAAATTTTGGATGACCTTAAAAACTACCTCCAAGGTCAGTTTGGGAACCATCATCGGATTCGACATAGGTGATTTCCTATATGAGTACGTTGTTATTACCAACTCATATCCCGTACATAGCAATCTATTTTGGGTGGATGGGACTTCCGGGACATACTGTACGTATAGTACTTGTATTCATATGTGCCGCGCGAGCGACGAGATGCCGAGTCCCTGTAGTCATGCAGCACATTATGTGACTTTTCCTAGCACTGCGGATTTGTGTTCCAAAAGGTACGAGTCGACGTTTCTAGTCGAAATGTGTGCCTATTCTTGCTGCAGTATGGGCCACCTTGTTGAGTGAGTCAAAGCAAATAGAAGTGCTGGACCAGAAATACATTTTGTTGTCCGATTCACTTCAGACCATGACATGTTGCGGTTGTAATGTTTAGATGAAGAATAGTGCGGGACTCCCAAAACAAAATCAAATGGCAGCCCTTTTAACCTGCTCCTTCAAAAGTACAACCCCATGTTCACAAGTACCACGTGCACATTGTCGTAATTAGTGCAGCAGCCTGCTCAGGAGGCATCCCCTCAAACACTGCAGTCCATGTCAAGAATCCTTATCTGGGTGAACAACTCCTCATCTATAATTTTCCAAAAGAGGAGTAGTGGGCATGTCCATTAGTTATACTTAATTTCATAAATGTGTTTGGTAATTTTCAGGTGGGTGCTGGTTTAAATCATGAATAAGAAAGTGGATAAAAGATCGTACAAAGCAACGCATTGGTGTGTTGACTAGTAGAATAGTTTATGCAGGGTATGTAATTCTCGAAATAAATAACGAACCGATAGGCCATTGCCACTTAGCCATTTGGGAAATACCTCGTTTTTCCGTATGGTCAGTATGCCCTTGGGATCGGACACCGTCACAGGGCCACTTGAATACTTCTGTCATCCATTTCATTGCAGCCATTCTCATGCCCAAATATCTGATTAGGATTAATCAGATGAACTTTGAAAGGTGGTCCATTCTGCTTTGATCACTGAAGTGAAAAATGCTTTTTTTGTGATGCCTAAAGTCTGGGTGTGGAAAAGTTGTCTTTTAGGCATAACTATGGCATGCAAAAAATGTCATCTTGGGGTCATGTCTTGAGCTGCCCCAAGGGTCTTCCATTTTAATATTATACGGCAATGGGCAGAATGGCGAAATAGTCAAATACGATGATTTGACTGGGTTTTAATTTAATTTTAACATTGTCTCATATGAAGCTCTCGATGCTATAACATGAGGTAACCATAATTGCAAAGAATTCTTTTGTCTGCATAATAGTAGGAATAGTTTGAGCTGCAATTCATTTGTGAGTGGATGAAAATGGTTGCAAAGGGTTCCCTGACAAGATCAGCCTCACAAATTAATGAAACCAATACAAGTTTGTGCATTGCTCACAAACAAAATAAAATGTTAAAAATACAAGGCCCAGCTCTGGACAGATTCAGCTGAGAACACCCTTTCGCAAGGTGACGTCACAATAACGTTTTTGTGACATCACCTTCTAATATAGCTGCTCTGATCTTAATCTATTATAAATTATAAGTTTTAAACAAAAATTATATGTGTATAATTCCTTGTAATTACGGCATGTTTACATGAGAGCGTTGAGTGAGATAATGTTACAATTAAATTTTGAACCAGTGAAAATTTTAGGCCTGGTGTAAGATGTGATATATGTTTATACGTCAGCATCTTCATCCTGAATCATCATTCACGTAAATAACAAGTACATTTTGTTTTTGTAAAGCTTGGCTCATGTCTTTGAGTTTGTCATAGTTGGAGCTTAACCCCTTGACTCGCTGCCACGAATCCAGACTGGACGTGTTTTAAAATCCCATTGCACAGGTCAGTTGCTAGATTCGATAGCTCATCCTCTTGGTTGACAGTCCAAGGCCTCGACCACTGTGCTGGGCTGTGCTCTGGTTCTCAGGAAGCCCTTATAAAGCTAGAACTTTGGCTCTGTACTTTGTTTTTCTTTTTTCCACAAGATGTATGTACTGATAGTCAAGGGGTTAATAATGAGTTGAAAAAATCTCGATCTCGAGCTTAGCCTCTCGACTCCCAGCTACGTGCCCAGAAGTCACTTTTTCACAGTGTATATACTTGGGTTACTCGCAAGATTAGGTCTTGTGAACCCTTGGAGTTCAAGGCCCAAGATCTTAAAGACCTCGACATCCCGGCTGTGCTTTGGTCGTTTTGCTCTGGTTTTAAGGAAACCCTCACGAAGCTTGTATTTTGACTTTGGACATCCATAGCACGTACTTGCTATAGTTACCAAGGGGTTAACCTGAGTGTCAATGACTTGTTGTACCTAAAACAGTGTGTAGGATGAGACAAATTGAATGTTGCATGGACTTCGAGTTGACTAATTGTCAGTTTGTGTCTCACTGTCGAGTCATAAAGTGGGGTTATAATCTGAGGGTTATAATCGTGATCCTGTGACAAGGGTATCCTATTGTTCCACTGCTTTCATTGTGGTTCAGACACTGGTTTACCTTTTTCATGGTCAAATAGTTATGATTGAATAATTTAGCACTACCTTGATTTCTCCATCGATCACCTGGGTTAACTATAGCTCAAGGATCTCAACTCATCTCCAACGCCTTCCAAACAGGAATCCCATTCAGTGTTAACAATGTGGGTGAATTCTAAGGCTACTATTAAGAATTTTTTTTCACTTGTTGGAATGCTGTCTACTGAGATTACATCAGGACAAAAGTTATCTTTTCTTCAGTAAACAAAAATACAACCAAACAGGAATGAATTCCATGAAAAATTTTAAAAAGAGGAAGATCTGCTAAGTTTTGTTCTTGCTAGTTATGAATAACTGTCACAGTGACTCGAAATCCAAGCGTTGAAGCAGTGTAGCTTTCACTCGACCTTTTCTTAGTTATGCAAAGGTTCCGCTGAGCACCACACATATACTGTAAATGCCAAGAGTTGGTTAGTTTAACAATGTCGTCGCTGTACACCACACAGTTTAGATGATCCCAAATAGTTTCCGAACGTGCAGTCTTGACTTTCAAATAGTTAATGTTATTAATGGAAGTCTTTCTCCTCATCAAGTAAGGAAATGTCTTTATCTCATCAGAAAATGGAAAATATAGTTACTCCATGGCAAAAGCCATCCATTGATCTTGATCACCTTATTCAGTTCTTTGTGTCTAAAACTGGTCTGCAGCCTCTTGGGAAAGAACTAATTTGCTACTCAAGGGCTCTTTACTAATTCTTTGCTTAACAAGGGCTCAATTCTTCTCCTCACTTCCAGTTCAGTGACCATTTCTCTAGGGACGAATTGTACGTATTTTGTGCTGTCGGATTGTGTGGAATGGAACAGCAATCCAGTAATGGAATGAATTCTCCTGGAGTTAGTTGAATCAGCAGCGGTTTGCATGATGTCATGATGTATGCACAACAATGGGATATTCACTGTCGAATGTCATGAGAGAATGCAGTGTAAATATCTTTCGCGAAATTGCCAATATCATTTGGATGGTTGATATGTAGCTTAATGTAACTCTTGGAATTGACCTTTGCCAACTTGCTGTTTACTTTCATCAGCTTATCACCGGCTGCGAAGAGCATATTAACATGACGGTTTTGAACAGTAATCATGCAGCCCAAATCTGTCCCACAGTCGTGTCTCATATGGATTTATATCTGTAGTTGCTAGGTTCTTCCTCTAAGAGTTCGAGAGTTTTATTTTTATTATTATACATTGATTATTATGTATGCTGAGTTTTCCGACTAAGAGCAAACAGTGGTACATAAGGTAAAGGCAAGTAAGAAATAGTTTCTCCACTGCTCAAACTATTATTGTAGGAGTTTGATCCCTATTTACATCAGAAGACAGTAGCAGTAATGCAGTATATGGTAGGCTACATTCTGATGAAACCTATATAGTATGTAGGCAATGGCTTTTAATTATTAATTTTTGAGTATATATGTGTCCAAAAGGGTTGCGGATTGATCCTCTGTACTTTGTTGAACATTTGCAGAATCATGATGCTCATAGTCTAGAACACAAGGATCTTACATCTCCTGTGGTTGAAATTGAACACAATGGTCCAGTAGGAACTAATGGAGCAGTTACACTTACTAATGGACCAGAAGAAACTGGGGAATGGGCCAAGGAAGTGGTACCAGCAATACTAAAGAACTTGGTAACTTATATAGCATAAGAAATCTAGTGGCCCTTTCACTTAGCTCTTTGCATGTTTAACTTCTACAAGTGGATAGATTGTCTGGATGAGTTTCGCTCCATAGAACCTTCTACATTGACACGTTAGGGCCAGACTTTAGTTCACTCACAGATCATATCTGTAGGGTGTCTCCAGTTCTTATTGCAAAATGTGAAATTTGAAATTTGAAGCTTGAATTTTTAAATATGCTCATCGCTGACTGGCTTTTGGGTACAGTTGACTTCCAGTCAGATGAGAAGTCAGGACGACTGGACATACAAAAACGATGATGGGTCCCTCAAGTAGATAACAGGACGGAAAGCTAAATGGGTTCAATAAGTGTCCAATAAATGTCGATGCAAACTTATCTACATTGCGTTTTGTACTTAAATGTCAGACTGACTGAGCAAGGAATTGAACCCACGACATTTGAAACCAAGGAACGGAGTCCTACCGCTAAGCCATACCGACACGGCCCATGTCAGCATGGCTTAACAGTAGGACTCTGTTCTTTGGTTTCAAAGGTTGTGGGTTCAATTCCCCACTCAGGCAGTCTGATATTTAAGTCCAAAAGGCAATGTAGGTTTGCGTCAATCTTTTTTCCCTCATATAGGATGTAAATACATTATTGATTTTGCCCCTAAGGGGAGTCACAAATTACGAGGGACAGTAAATGGTAGCTCACTCAAACAGTCTATCCACTTATGCATCTAAACATAAGATAAATGAGATTATTACTAAGTAACATGTTCCAAACTACCATATAAGTGCAGTGGTAGTTCTTGTGCTTTCCCTGTCATGACATTGCAGTTCGTTGTTGCAGTTAAGAGGACGACAGCGGGTCTACCGACTAAATTGTGTTAATATTTTGCTTCTTTAAGTGATACTGAAACTTACCATAGCAGTGAGTGTATAGCTTCAGCCATATAGTCGATGTAATTGCAGTTTTTGTCTGTAAAACTACTCTTTATTTAATGTGTTGTTAACCCTTTAACCCTTAACATTAATCTATTCCTCTTCCATTATTGCTCCTGTTTGTAGCCGATTGATCCTCTCAGCGACAAGACAGCCGACATAGCCCTCTCAACTGGAAATGTGTCCCTTCCACTTGATGTTGTTGCAGGAAAAATGGATGAATTCCGTGAACAAGAGGTTGATAGTTATTAAGTAGTCATATAACATTCCACGTATGTTAATAAAATTCTATTCAATGCTGAAACACGCAGATGTACACTAAAGTCTAAAAATAAGTAGATATAAACTCAAAGATTATAAAGAAGCACAACAAATTTGGGTTGAGTTTGGCCAGTCCGTACGTCATCCATAGTCCGTTTTAGTATGCATAGTATTCATGGGTAGATAGATAAAAGGCAAGTACGCCTACCTATGATATAGTGAAATCGTAATAATAACTTCAGTTTTTGTTTCATTAAAATCCGCCCAATATAGCATCTTTCTATTTAGCCGCGTGCTGCAGCACTTCAGTAGCGACTGTCGCAGTGAGGAACCTCAACTCAAACCAATGCTATGTGAAAACTAAATTCATGTTTTGAAGAGCTTAATACACAGTAAAAAAAAAAAAAGGAAAGAAACCTTGTTCTGTTCTGGAAACACTAAAAAAAATGCTTCACAGTTAGGAGGAGGACAGTGGAATTTTCGATCTTCCTTTGGTCTCTTTTTCCCTCTGTCTGTGGATATGTGCATATTCGTTTTCCAGCATGGCAATGTTTTTAACTGGTGTTTTAACCTGTAAGGTCGAGTGCATGCAGGAACGGATTTGTGTCTTCATATATGCCTGTTTTTAAATGTACCGAATGCACACTGGCGCAAACAAGATCGAACAAAAGAGCAACACACGATGGCTTAACAGCTTCATACTTCATCAGATAAAGAATCAAGGGCACACGCATATTATTGAGGCTCTTGGTGCCTGTGCGTCCCAATCACATTCTTTTTAAGCATTTTGTAGATTCAAGTGAGCGAACGAAAATATCATGGCGCCATTTAGCGGCAGTGATATTGTTAACCTTTACATCTTAATCCCTGGTGCACGAAGACGTACCGAATTTTCACTCAATAATTAAGGAGGTCGTGTCTTGTTTGTTTCGTTAAAAGAAGTGCCGTTGTGCATTCCTTCGCTTGGGGAAAGCAAGTGCTAGATAGTACTAGATAGTGCTAGATGTTGCCAGATTCTGCCTACTTTCAATCGGTGATAGTGCCACTTTAAAACAAAGGCTAGGATCGCAATATTGATTCAGTTTCCAAATTCATTACAAACCGGTCATTAATCAATTTTTTTAAGAAACGCATTTTTTTATATCATGCGAGACATGAGTCGTAAAAAGCACAGTGGATTTTTACTATTTTTATATTGTATCTTTCATTAAACATTTCGCTTTTTGGACTGTTTTTTCTCTATTGTTCCCTAGTCTTTTGAAAAGTTGCGATCGCACATGTAGAGGCTCCACACATTTTACTGAGCATGGATTTAGGTGCATGGCTAACGTCTTTGAGAAAGTGAGAAATAACTGACTGAGCTGGTGTGTTTTGGTCCATCCTGTTTGAACGACCGAAACTTCCTGACACATGTTTGCTCATCAGAGACAAGTTTTCATCATGGAACATAAACGTTTTTGTTCGCTCTTGTGTGCCCAGTCTGAATGTCCCTTTTAATTCTAAGAAGTTAGCACGTGATTTGGTAGAATCTTTCTTGAACTTTCTGGAATCCAAAACGTTCCAGGTTTGTTACTAACGTTCAAGGGTTTTATATGTTAATAGGAGCCCATGCAAGACCAAGCCGACGTGAAAGGAGGTGCTGCCAATGAAGAACATAATCATGACGGGTTTGGGCCATTTTCAAACGAAATGAAAAGTTCACCAGAGGAAGATAATGACTATGAATGGTTGGAGGAACCCGTCCAAGAAAGTAGGATATTGAGTTTTTCTATTTCTGTACATTTTTGTAATAGAAATATTTACGACTTTAAAAAATCGCTAAGAATGAGGTGCGGGAAGCCTTGTATTTCATTGGCGACATGACCAGATTCAAACCGGCCACCTCCAGATCGAAATCCTGCCACAAACAAGTGATCATGGTGGCTGATCACTCCTACTTAAGTTGCGTGAAGTTGCAGCATCCTTAATTTAAGTTGCCTGAAGAAACTGATCTGACTGGTAACTGAAAACGGGACCGTGGTAAAGTCTCTTTTCCAGACTTATCGATTAGGATAGTGTCACAGACTATCACCCTCCTTCAGCAGCTAAGCATATTTCTGGTGCCATGGCTAAGGTCTGGTGCGCATCAAAAGCTAAACTAATGCTAAGCATTTGCACAAAGACTAGCTGTTTTGTTCTGGCTGTTCTGTTGGTCCCTACCACGATCTGACATATCCAGGATCCCACTTCAAGTTCTCGGGTGGGCATCCTTATTAGACTTTTATCCTATTCTAAAATGTTTACTAAAATAAAAAAAATTGAGGCAGTTCATTTATATGGGAACTACTCTACTGCGGATGACGTACTGCTCAACAAACTATGATCTGGAGCTGCAAACCTATTTCCGTTCAGTTTTGAACTTAAATATTAACCTGAACTTGAACCGATAACGTTTGAAACCAAAGGTTTATCACACAGCTATACGAACAGGCATATACGTGTGCGTGTTAAAATGTTGCCTGTGGCAGATTCCTTCCGTTAATGTATCAGGTGGAACAATAGTCTGGCCTTCGGTTTCAACGATCGTCAGTTGAATATCCACCCAAAACCCAAACTGGTACTGTCAAGTTTCCAAAAAGGGTCGGCCTTTGAAAGTAGTGATATCATTCAATCGGGGAAAGGCCGCCAAGGTTAATCCTATTAGCCAGCAAACTTGGCACATTCCCTCTTCTTTAATTTATTTGTCTGACTTCTTTCTTGCTGCTGAAACGTTTTGGATTTAGAACTGTACAAACCTTAGCTCTGCCAGTGACATTTATTCAGCTAGCCATATTTCAGATAACCATAATCACTCCTGGCAAAGAAAAAAAAATGAAAGAAGACAGCAGTGCGCCAAGTTTGCTGGCAAATAGGATTAATCTTGGCAGCATTTCCCTAGTTGAATGATATCACTACTTTCAAAGGCCGACCCTTTTTGGAAACTTGTCGGCTTCTCTTATACCAGTTTTGGTTGTGGGTGGATATTTAAGTCCAAAACGCAGTGGAAATGCATTTGCATTGTTTGGTATTGTTGCAGTTTAGCATTGGTGTGTTTATGTGATAGTTGAAGTCGTTATTTAGTAGGAGGTGGGGCAGAAGATCACTAATGGTTATGACTCCCTAAATAAATAAATAAATAAATAATCTCCTAATAACAATACTAGGATAAACGATGATCACCACGAATGCAATCGTAAAATCAGTGTGTTATGTTCAACAAATGGTTAAAAGCTTTATACATTTTTGGAATCATTTGCTATTCCATAGAGCTTTTGAGAAGTGATTATTTGCACTTATCCAAATCGGCAGGGTTGTAAAAAATGTTGTTGTGACGGATTTGAGAAAATAACAACTGTCGATGGAACTAACAACTGCATGTTAAAAATCATCCACAATTTTCACTCAGTAGGCCTAAATAACTTCTATTCCTCCACTCCTAGAAATTAAGCGCTGAATAAGTGAGCATGACGAGGGCTGTCGATACGGTCGGAGTCAATGGCTGAAAGGTCTTCTGGAACGACAGACGAAAGGGTGGAACTATTGCGAGGACGTCGCTGATGGTGACGCCTGTTGAATTGTAGGCTTGGGAGCGTGACATGTCTGCTGCTTTTCTTGGAGATGATATATAAGTGGGAAGAATTTAGAGCTATTTTATCTTTTAAAAATTATGACGTAGTCACTGTGACGAAACCGTGGCTGACCACAGATGTCACTGATGCATGGTGTTAGCATGGACTTATATATCACACCAGGTGTCACACATGTACGATAGTAAGGGGTGCCAAACAATGATAGCCCCTTTCCCTCCCTAGAGTAAACTAAGCATGATTGGACAAAAATGAAAGTACCAATAGCCATTTTATTGTGGGTTTAAACTCATGAGCTCAATATTTAGTGTTTACTGCAAGCTCCATTGGCGTCACGAACAGCTTGAAGACGAGGGTAGGAAGGCAAAAGTGACTCAAAAAGATCTGTGGTGAACTCCATTTTCTGAATGTGTGTGAAAATTTTGGATCCATCTTGTTGAAGGACAATGTTGAAAAAAGGATGTTTTCTGAACCTCTGGGAACTCAATTTAGTCGTACTAAGATGGAGGAGCTCATCGATGCTGTGCTTCGGGAAATGGAGTTCAACGCAGATGTTTTAGTGCGCTGCAGTGCAACATTTTCCAGGGGAAGATGTCTCGTGGTGTTTTTTTTAAATAACACCACTCACAGGGTGCGTAAGGACTTGTGGCTGGGCTTTTGTGGGATCGAGCTCTACCCTGACACCAAGTTTCATAATGCGCACACTTCTGGTTTTGGCGTCATTACCAAAAAACCGCACGGCTATAACAAATACGGATCTTTTTGAGTCACTTTTGTCTTTGTACTCTGCTCGTCTTCAAGCTCGATGACGGCAATGGAGTGAACACTGAATACAGAGCTTGTGAGTTTAAACCCACAATAAAATGGGCTACCTATTGGTACTTTAATTTTTTTCCTATCATGGTTAGTTCACTCTGGGGAGGGGGGGGGCGGTGCTATCATTGTTTGGCAACCTTCGTAATGTTTTAATTAGATGGCATAGGTAAACGTGCTAGAGGTGGCTATAAAAACTTTGTCACTGATTACGCGAGTGATGTTTTAGAGTGTAACCTTCGTTTTGAGTCATGAGTGTAACCCTCGTCACACATCACATTAACCTAATTATAAGTTACATTCCAGATGGCTTCAACGAGGGTTATGTCTCTAGTGTATGCAGCTACTTGGGAGAAGTGTGTCATTAAATCATAATGTTATCGTTGGGTGATTTTAACCAGTCTGCAATTGACTGGAATCGATTTTTCCACTTCGGTGCCACGTATAAAATCTTCTTGGATTACGACTCTGAGCTGGGCTTGCCGCAGCTAGTTGAAAAACCTACTAGAGACAGGACAGTACCAGGAGAAAATCAATAAAGCATACGTGTGCTTTATTTTCTCCTGACAATACTTGATTTAGTTTTCTCGACGATGAGTGTTGATGTTGAGTGCCTGACCATTTTGGCCAGAGTGATCATAACATGGCCTGCTTTTTCAACCTCCGGCATCACCATTACTAACAGCATAAAGCGGCGACTTAGAAGTGTAAATTTTGATTAACCAGGATCATATTAATCGAGGCTATTGTCACTGATGTGTATGACCGTGGGCTTCGGGCAGATGACCAGGAGTGGTTAACGCTCGTTAAACCCTTTGAAACCCTTTTTGACCGTGAAGCTTTTGTTCAAGAACTATGGGACCATTTCACAAGGGTCGACCTAAACAATACTAAATAGTTCGCACAGCACTGAGATAATAACAACCACAATAACAACAACAGTACAATAACATACAATAACAATACAATACAATAACATACAATTGCAGACTAATAACATACAATAACAATACAATACAATAACATACAATTGCAGTCCAATAACATATAATAACAATACAATTACAATACAATAACATACAATTACAATACAATACCATATAATAACAATGCAATAACAACACAATAACAATACCATAACTATAAAAAACAATAACTGTAATAACAATAACAAGAACAATACAATAACATACAATTACAATACATAACATACAATTACAGTACAATAACATACAATAATAACAACAATACAACCACAATAACAACAATACAATAACCAACAAACAACCCCAAGAAACAACCGCAACAAACAACAACAACAAAGCAACACTCCAATCTACGCTTCACTTACATCACTACTGCACTACGCACTCCATCTAATCCTAAACTAAAACTTGCTGTAGGGAAGGTACAGTATTTATACCACATGGTTCAAACGATAGTCAAAACGAACATAAGGTGTTAAAGTGTGCCATCTATCTTTACTAACTGTCCAGCTATTGTTGTAAATATTATGCAGTGAGGTTAAAGAACTGAGGGGCCTTGTGATGCCTCGTTCTGACGTCGATTGTGGTATGGAAAAGATCCTAGGAACTTCCAATTGTAATTACCTAGCAAAATTGTCCCTCTTTCCTTATGGTGCCATCTGTGCGACTGAGAGCACGTCAAACCTAAAAAGTGGTTTAGTAAGAAATAATAGCGATATGTGCAGAAATACTATGGATCAAACATTGAACATTGCTGCTCATTTGTCATCCTTAGCAGTTCACATTGTTTGCTCCAATATGTTTCTTCGTTTATTACTAGTAGTTTTAGTTTTGTGAACCTTCCCTTCTTCCCCCTCCTCAAAAAACGATTCGTACATATGATGTATTTCAGCTGTGACAAGGTCATGAACGATATAGAAGTTACAAGTTAAAAACCGTTGAACGCCATATTAGTCCTCTGTTTTGGATTTTTATCAGCTGGTATAAAACCCAATGTGTACGTCGTATAGTCGTATTTCAGAGAGTATTCCTACCAAATTTCGTTAGAATCGTTTCATGTGTTTGGCCGTAACTACGAGGTGGCGTACTGGGAGGACCATTTAGGCCAGGGAAATGGTCAACATAGGCCCCTCTCTTGTGGCATTTCGTGGAAAACAGCCATCATGAAAAAAATGTTAATAGACCCCAACAGGCCTTCGGAGCATAGGTCCCACGGGAAACCTCCCGTTTTCCCGTATGGCCAGTATGCCTCTGGAACATTTTGTCAAAAGGAGATTACGAGCAATTTCGTGATACTTTACCAAAAAAGTGAGACGTTCAGATTTCTGTACAAAATTGCGTAAAATGCTATAGCAATGAATCTCGCTCACTATTTTCGTCATGTTTAGGAGTGTTCAAAGAGGCTCAATATATCGTAAAACACGTTTATACGTTTCACTGAAATTCAACTGTAAGCATTTAAAACTTATATCACCGATTGAAAATCGTACGAAAATACCGTGGCGCCAACTAGTGTCAGTGATATCGTTAACCTTTCGAGCTTGCTCCCAGGTGCACGAGGACGTACCAGATTTTTACTCAGTAATTAAGGCGGTCGTGGCTTGTTTGTTTGGTTAAAAGAAATGACGTTCTTGTGCATTCCTTCGCTTGATGCAAGCAAGTGCTAGATAGTACTAGATAGCGCTAGATGTTGCCAGATTCTGCAGACTTTTAATCGGTGATAGTGCCACTTTAAGCAGTAAAAACGTAGTTAAACGAAAATGAGTGGACATTTACACAGCGTGGTTTAAATCGGAGTAATTAAAACGAAGTGTTTTGAATGTCTCTTTAAATGTTCTTGTATAGGCTGCTGTACCACACAATAGAAGTTGGCGACCTTGTTTACAGAGAAAAAAAAACTAGCGAAATGAGTTCGGGAAAACCAACTCCTCCTAACCTTCTCGGTAAATTATGGAGGTGTACAGGGTCGTATTTCACTGCAACAGATCTAGGCAAGAGTTAGTTATACGTTATCATGACGTTACGTAACACTGTGCTACACTAAAAATTAAGTGAACCTCCCGGCATCTACAGACAAAATTAAATTGTAATTATACGGTACACGTTATTTTTATGCCCCTATAAGTTTAGCGACAGCAGAAGTATCTGTAAAACCATGAGTGGCTAGATAAACCAACTCACGGTTAACTAAAGAGGGTACTGATTCACCGTACTCTGGCATTTGACTAAATTAGGAGCTTCGCTCGCCCTTTTAATTAGCGGCGAATATAATGGTAAAACAAAAGACTGCCATCCAGATTAACGTGAGAGGCTACCATGCTCCTTCAGCGGCTATGGGAACTATTCTGGACAATCTTTCGGCCCCTACAATGATCGGACGTTTCCCGGTTCAAATCCCCGAGTTGGCTCCACCCTTTGCCAGATATTTCTTCTTCTCGAAAAAGTCTGGTAATGTTCAAAATTGAGCCAGTTCTGCCACATGAGCGTTAAATTGCTTCGGCTAACTTAAGGCTCAAAGAAATTAATTAAAAATAAATAAACACAAGATGTAGATCGTACTACACATAAATGGAAGCTTTTCAAGTTTGTAGGCAGTAAAAGCACTAATAATTGAATAATTGAATAATAATTGAATTGAATCACGATTGTTGGCCTGTTTCCAAGACTGGGGAGAGTGAATCGTGAATGTGATCTGCAAATAATGCACACAAATTGCCTTATTAGGAAAATGTGCATTGACCAGAACTTTTCCTTCCTGTCCTTAGACAGAGATATTATACAGGACAGAACTCTCATGGCAAGGGACATGATTCATCTCACGTCTCGGGGAAAGACTATATTACGACAGAAGCTGACCATGTTGCATGTGCCGTTGGAAAACGAGTAAATGTAATTGGGTTATCACCCAGTGTTAAACCTAACTTTGTGAACACCTTTGAAGAATGTATGCTAACCATGAACTGTGCCATGTTTAACGCGCGAAGCATAATCCGCAATATTGGTTGTTTCCATGCTTTGGTTGAAGTTGAATGTTATGATTTGGTTTTTGTTGTGGAATCGTGGCTCCATCCTGATTTTACTAACGCAATGGTGGCAAATCTTAAGAAGTATGTGGTTGTGAGACGTGACCGTGGCAGCCGTGGTGGGGGTTTATTAATTTTGCACAGAATTGGAATTCAAGCAGTTCTGGTAAATGTCTCAACACGGATCGAGGGAATGGTCCTTGCTATACCAAACCTAAATATTAGTTTTGTTCTTTGTTATCTCCCGGACAGCAGATCCACAGAGGCAGTAGAGTATATGTGCCAATACTTGTCCGATTCCATGAACGAGGGATATTCAAATGTACTCCTGGGTGATTTTAACCTTTCTACGGTAGACTGGCGACTAAATCAGGCTGCATACCCCAGTCAGCGTACTTTCCTCGAGTTGCTAGCACCATTAGGAGTTTCCCAGAGGGTCGACAAACCAACCCGTGGGGATAAAATACTTGACCTGATTTTTACTGACGATGATCGCCTTCTTTACGACTTAAAAGTAGGAGCTCACTTTGGTAATAGCGACCATTGCATTGTGTCGTTTAAATTAAACTTCACACAGAGTGAGGGGTTTGCACCTAGTAAGCAGGTGGTTGGTAGTGACCCTGCCAGTAAGATTGACTTTCAGGTACTTAAATCTACATTGGAAGGCATAAATTGGGATGACCTAATTTTTTCGGTGCATCCTAAAATACAGGACGCATGGAGTTGTTTTTCAGATATCCTAAATGGTCACATCAATTGTTGTAGGAATCCCATCCGAAAATTTAACCCAGGTCTTAAAAATAGGCAGCCTAAGTTTCTTACTAAAATGAAAAACAACAAACTTAAACTGTGGAAATTATACAAATTAAACCGTGACAATTCGTCACTTTCAGCCTATAATTTAGCTAGGAAACAATACTCTGACTCTGTCGAAGCATGGCATGCTAAGAAAGAGGAGAAGATAATTAAGGGAGGTAACATTGCAAATCTCTTCAAGTTCTACCGTCAAAAAACTAGGTCGTCTCGTCCATTGCCACCATTTGAAACGCCAAGTGGAATCGTGGTGGATAGCCTCTTGAAGGCAGAGGCTTTAAGTTCCATTTTCGCATCGAACTTTATTACGGACGATGGAAACCAAAATCTTCCCGTGCAGCAAAATCTAATCTCTAGTCAATTTTGCAGCCATGTAAGATTCGACAAGATTGATGTTCTTTCTGCCTTGCAAAAGCTGAAGCAGAGTTGGTCCTGTGGACCAGATGGGTTTTCAGCCTTTTTGCTTAAACAAATATCTGCCGAAATCAGTTACCCACTCTCCAGACTTTTTACCATGTCCTTTGAGCAGGGAGAACTGCCAAAAATCTGGAAAAGCGCTTTCGTTGTGCCGATTTTTAAGAAGGGCTCACCATCGGATCCACTTAATTATAGACCAATCGCACTAACCTGCGTCACTTGTAAGGTTATGGAATCCATCATAAGAGATTCACTCATGCTTTATCTAGAAGAGTCTCAGATTTTGCGACCTGACCAATTTGGGTTTCGCTCAAATAGATCAGCGTCCCATCAATTGCTCTGCGTTCTTGATAGGTGGACAAGCGCATTGGATGTTGGTGCACAGTGCGATGTTGTGTATTTTGATTTCAAAAAAGCATTTGAATCGGTAATTCACCGAAAATTACTTTCAAAGTTGACGGGTTGTGGGGTAACTGGTCCCCTGTTTGACTGGATCACTGCCTTTCTGAGTAACCGTTCTCAACAAGTCAGCATTGAGCATACACTTTCCTCCAAAATTAGTGTACCATGTGGGGTACCCCAGGGCTCAGTGCTTGGTCCCCTTCTGTTTTTGACATACATAAATGATCTTACCGTGACCTCGTCCTCAGCGTATGGGGTAAAATTTGCTGACGACATTAAAATTGGGACGGATATATTGGTTGCAGAACCATCTTCCATACTTGGGGAGGAGATTGAAAATGTCTTATCATGGTCCGATATTTGGCAGTTGCCTCTTTCAAACTCAAAATGCCAACTTTTTCACGTTGGCCCAGATCCCCCAGGCTACAGCTATGTGCTTGGTAGGGATACTCTTCCAGCTGTCGAGAAAATTCAGGATCTCGGTATCTGGTTTACATCAGATTTAAAGGCATCGACACATTGTTTGAAGGTCAGTGCCATGGCTTTTCGTCGTTTGGCAGTGGTTAACCGTTGTTTCACTTCGGGAAATTTGTTAACAAAGGTTTGGGCATTCAAAGTTTTTGTTCGCCCAATCCTTGAATACGCAACACCAGTTTGGTCACCATTTTTAGCTAGAGACATCGACTTAATCGAGTCAGTACAGAGAAAATTTACAAAGCGCCTTCCTGGACTTCGTGAGGTAAATCACCTGGATCGGCTTGCTTTGGCCGGCCTGGAGCTATTAGAGTTGCGTCGACTGAGATACGATCTCATTTTAACGTACAAGATTTTACACAATCTTATTTCAGTGGACTTACCTTTTTTCGATCTTGCTCCGAGTATTCATTATACTAGGGGTCACCCTTGGAAATTGGCGGTGCAGAGGTCACGGCTTGACTGTAGGAAAAACTTTTTTGCGGTCAGGGTGGTACCAATTTGGAATTCTCTTCATTCCAGGACGGTTAGTATGACAACGGAGGAAGGCTTCCGCAGGGAGCTGCTCTCAGAAAACCTAACACCATTTATCAAGAGGCTTTGCTAGTAGACAACCTCCCATCACGCATGTGTACGGTATTGCGCCTCACAACCATTCCAGCTCTATCCACTAATATCCGCCAAAATTTTCAATTGCTGTATTTTTGTTTTAACTTCTGTGTACTGTGGTTGCTTTTAATTGGGACTGGTGTTAGTGGGTCACGCCCCTTCCAGTGTCCTATCACTATTGTGGTAAAATTATTATTAATAAAAGGCGTATTAAAAAAAAGTTTTATATTGAATTGGAATAGACAGGACCGTAAAATAATCACAGACAGCACGAAAATTATCCAGGCGAATAAGGGACCAGTCATTGTTTACAACCGGGGGTTGGGGACAGAAAAATAAAAAAAAACGTGATCACCAAATTTTCGATGTCCTGTCCCCTCCCCCGACGACCCTGGCAAAAATCTGATTTCCCACTAAAATAAAACCAGCAGTCTTGTGCCTACTCAGTGCTGGAGCAAGTTCCAGTAATTAGGAAACCATGCCTCGTTTATGCTGAAAGGACAAGATTGAGTGAAAAATGTCAATTCCAAAACATTGAAAGATGCACTGTAATTTAAATACCTTCGAGACTCGTACAGTTAACGTAATGATAAACGCATATTTTGCAATTGTGTCCACACCCCCGACACACTGTGCACCGAAAAGAAGCACCCACGGGGGCCAGGGCACATGGTTCAGTAAAAGTAGACGAAATTTCGGCTGTCAGCAGAAGTAATTCCCACATAGATGAATTTTGGTAGAGATGTTCTGTATGCCAACCTTACAAACCACAAGAAAGTCCTGGTCGATCCGAATTGAGCTTTTGCCACCATCTGCATATTTTGTTATAATATTCAGAAATCGAATATCGGCCACTATTTTTCTAAGATGGCGACGAAAGCTCAACTCGTATCGACTAGGATGTTTTGCAAGGTTGACATAGAATCTCTCCACCAAAATTCAGCTTTGTGGGAATTACGTCCGCTGAAAACGCTATTTTGACTGTAACAAGGCTCTTTCCAAAGCGTGTATTGAAAGATTTATGCAAGCTGTTAATGATACTGCCTATTTCTAAACATTGTAAACACTTGTAAAAACCTTGTGAAAATATATTCTGGTCTGTGAAAAGTGCCATTTTATTGATCCAAAAATATGTTTTTTATTTTTGGTCAGTGGGTTTTGGTGATCCCCCTCCCCCTTCATATAGCGTAAAACTTTATGACACCCCCGGTGTGGGCCAAAAAATCCGTGCACCCCCCCCCCTGCAATATATAATGAACGGTCCTTAGGTACATATCAGTGAACCTGTGACAGAGGGTAAAGGGTCGAAATCCTAAACCTGCCGTTACTTAGGCACGCGGCTCCACTAATATGTACCCAATACACGATCTGTAGAAACTTTTTGTTAATTGAGGTTCCAAACATTCGACGTTGCTTGTGCTCGTTTCAGCGTCAGCGCGTTCTTCAGTCTATGAACCAAGAGGTCCTCATAAGGTACACATTTTGTAATGCAAAAATTCCCTAACTTGGGTGCTGTTATACGCTATGCGCTGGCACAGAGTCGCCATACAGTGCAACACTCCTCGCTTCTGGCACAATTCTTTATTAACTTCTGGCGACATTTAATAGCAGGTATTTCTGCCAAATCACGAACCTTCATTTGATTAAAAAATTGGGTAATGAAACTGACCGCTAATCACACAGAAACACAAAATTTTCGATGTATTAAATTCTTCTAGTTCAAATATTTTTGTTTAGCCATAGCCATTTATTAACTAAACTTAAACAGTTTTCAATACTGTTTAACTTAAACATTTAAACTAAACATTTAACTGAATTTAACTTAACATTCAAACTAAAACACTTAAACTAAAAATGTTTCAACTTACAGTTTACTCCTGTTTTTCTCCACATGTCGCCCCCCCCCCCCTCCTCCTCCTCCGCCCCCAATCGCCACCACCGCCATCTTTTTCTTTTCAAAGAAACAAGCGCGCGGAAGAGAATAAATCCGGAGGCACAACTTCCTAAGCAGGCAGTCCAAAAAAAAAAAAGAACAAAATACTAATTAATTATTTGTTGCTATGAGATTCTTACGTTAAATGCAAGGGCGATGGATTACGAATGAATGTAGGCTATGTTTTGAAGATAAAATTAGTTTTTTTTTATATTAATCTGAAGTCGTATTTGTATTTTTGTATTAAAAAAAATAGTACGTGCAAACCAAACAAAAAAAAAAAAGACAAGGAAAGAAAAAGATAAGGCCCGGTGCCATGACACCAGCTATAAACAGCAGCCGATGCCGTGACCAGGATTCGAACCTGGGTTATTGCGGCCACAACGCAAGGTACTAACCACTATACGATCACGGCTACTCGCAACGGGCCGAAGCTTCCCCCTTTCGAACAGTTTAAAATGGTGACGATGCGTTGACAGATGGGCACATGACCTCGTTCTTATGCTCAACTTTAGAATGAATCACCACTCGCCATTCAAAATTTAAATTTCCACAAATTTACGTTTTGGACGTGACGTTTCCATTTTACTTCTGTGTCACATTTAAAGTTTGAACATTTCTGAAGGCAGGTAAACACATTACACACTTTTTTTTTTCAATCTTCAGAGAATCGCTGACGTTTGCTAACACTGTCAGCTGGTTGTGTCATGAACCGTGAACCGAAGAATGGAGTCAACATAGGTAACGCTAGAAAAAAAAACTTAACTGCTACCATTTTTTTTTATCCTGCAGAAACATACAGAAACATTATGTAGGGCAGAGAAGTCCAACAGGGGCGGTCAATTATTGAAACCCCCTGGCCTAGCCTGTTGCCTGCTGAGTGTCTGTATGCTCCGCGGCCTGACTGAAGATAAAAAAAATAATGGTCTGTCCCATGTTCTTGCCACCTGGCCCGTGCCATGGCCATTGGCCAATCCGCCCCTGAAGCCCAACGGCAACACGTAGAACTAGTTCCAAGAGATGGCCAATAAGCTAAAAACTCATTTGAGGAACGTCCGAACCATATTCGTACAAATGATGAACGACATTGATTCTTGACGACAGAAGTGTCGACAATATGTTGCAACACTTTAATAAAATTCTTTTTCAACCCTGGTTACACATTAAAATGAACACAAAACGATTAAACATAAACAATCAGGGGCGCCTCTACCTTTAAAAAAAGTGAGAGGGCCAAATAACTTGTAGCTTGTAAATAACGGTGGTGAGGGGGGGGGGGGGTGGAGGCGAGGGGCAGGGGACAGAAACCAAGACCCCCCCCAAAAAAAAATATACGAGTCAAGGGGCATAAAAACCATTAGAAAAATCTAAATTCACTATTTTCTTGAAAATTTTTGTTTGTTGATGAAGCATACATGAAGTAAAGCAAGAAAAGAATCGCAAAATAAAAATAAAATGATCATACTTTTTCTAGCAAGGGTCGTGAACGGGCAGGGGGCTAGAATTTGCCCTCCCTCCGAAAAATATGCTCATACCTACGACTGAATGCTAGTAAGTCAAAAGTCACATCAGTTTAGTTTATTCCGCGTCACATGACTGGAATGAACCGTAAGTACACTCACGAAACTAGCACATAGAATATTCAGCTTTTTCTTCAAGTAGTTTCGCTTGATGCAAAGCAACATATCATGTTCGATTCGTGTGCCCCGTCACGTTGCATTCTGTTGGTCCGAATTTAGTGGTATTAATAAAAACAGAAATTAAAATGCCTAACCAAAGTTAAAATGAAAAGTTAGCAAAAGAATTTTTTTCTTTCTCCCGATTTCTTAAAACTGAGGGGGCTATTATTGGTCCCATAAAAAGTGGTGGGGCCATGGCCCCCCTGGCCCCCCCCGGCTCCGGCACCTATGTAAACAATGAGAATATTATGTAAAGTCTGAAAAGAGAGGAGCCAGCATTACATTGCGAAAAATGACACCATCTATTCTATTCATGCTAGAGATTTAAAATGTCAACCTTCAGTATTTTGTCGTTAGTGCAATATTTTTAATAAATTCAGTAAAACTGGAGTGTCTGAAGTTTGCTTGGTGTGTCATCCTTTATGGAGGCACACCTCTGCGGTGTACTTACCTGCCACTAGGGCACTTGTAATGAGGTTAGGTAGTATGAATGCCCGCGAGGGGGTGCATACTCCACTAAATAAAGGTATATATAGTGTCCGCGGCCTGTCTTGAGTCCTGCAGGTATTTATGAGCGGCTACGTCTTCCTGGAAGGGGTGGCTTTAGTCGACGACCGCCATTGTTTTTGTAACCATTTTGGATATCAACAAGGCACTCTGCTACCAAAAACATACAATTGATTACTCTGTGTCGCTCTGGGGCGAACTCAAGATAGGCCGCGGACACTTTAAGGCTGCACCGCAATTGGGCGAATCACTTAACGCATGTCTTTAGATTGACCCACACCGCAATTAGCATTAACATTGCAAAAACCACCTTCGCCAGCCTTCTCTGCGAAGACATGTAGAGTCGTATTTCACATCAGTAGATCACAGCCAAATTAAGTTAGCCTACATGTTGTGTAGCAATGTAGTACACGGCCAGAATTTCACTATAAATAGATGTGGTATTTTCATGCTCCTACATTTAGTGACATCGATCCAAAGCCCAAACGTAGTAGCCTACTGTGTAGTAGTAAGAACGGACAAGTTTCCGAAAGTAATGTCATCATATAGCCAAGAAAGTCTACCAACAATTTTCAGTTCCCAACCTTGAAACTCCCGGATGAGTTACACTTTAACAATTGTGGTTGGTAGGAGAACGTTAGTGGTATGTGGCTATCTACCAAGCACCCAGCCCATTAACTTAGCTATAGTAACACGAGATCAACGATGCAATGCGTCTTGGGGAAGCCACGACAAATTGCCTTGACCACTGTCCAGTGTTGGCAGCAGTTAATGCAAACCTGCTTTCGTTGCTCTGAGCCTTCGGTAGCCTTGGTCTCAAAATGTCTGTTGAGTGAAAATGACGTCATTTATCTGTGTGCCTGATGGAGCCTTTCAGAGTTCGTCGCCTAAAAGCCTAAACGCTCAAAATCAACCATCCTTTCGGATTGCTGTGGCTTATGTCTGCTACAATCCCTAGCAAATCCATCAGTTGGGTCGAAGTGTAACGTCACTTCTGATCTTTGGAACGTTGCGTTGAGTGTGTTGTAGTGTGTTGAGTGTGTTGAGTGTGATTGCAGTTTAGGAAGGTCTGAATGGTTGACGCAACAACAAATAGCATGCATGACGTGAAGCGTGAGTCAAACCTTTCTCCAACAGTGGGTACCACTCCTTTGTGCGACCACTCCTTGAGTATGCTACTCCAGTATGGTCCCCTCACCTTTTAGGCGACATTGATAAAATAGAACCTGTGCAACGTAAGTTCACAAAACTCCTGCGTGAACTACGCGATCTAGATTTATGTACTCGCCTTGCCAGGACAGGACTGGATCTCTTAGAGTTGAGAGGAATTCGTTTTAACCTAATTTTGACCTTTAAACTCCTGAGAGGTTTGATCGCCGTAAATCTACCTTTTTTTGACGTTGCACCACTTATTGATAGAACCCGAGGCCATAGTTGGAAACTGGCAGCCCACTTCTCGCGCACAAATTGTCGTCAGAATTTTTTCTCTGTTCGTGATGTCCGTATCTGGAATTCCCTTGGGGCAGACACTGTGGACCAACCTGCAGTGCGCGGTTTTCGTCGAATGCTGGAAAAAGAAAACCTACAACCCTTTCTGCGACGTCCACTCTCTTCCTTCCATTTAAATGTGGAGAAACGTTTAATTAAAAAATAATAATAATAGTTTTGATTGCTTTGGAAAGCATGATTGTACGCACGTTTTTTTTTTCTTGAGTCCTCTGGTGTACTTTACTATCGACGACTTTTGCCAATCGCGGGTCGCTGAGGAAGACAGCCGACTTTGTGAGATAAAACCTCTGTTTCTGCTCGGGGGAGGTGGGGTTAGGGGGGGGGGGAGGAGTGATGATGGTAAACACGTTACCTCTAGCACGATCCTGATCATAGTAGAACAGCTTATCAGGAAACTACGATCACATCAAACACCAAAACTGGTAAAGAGGCCGCCAAGTTGGGAATGGTTCGGAATCCACATGGTAACACCATGGTACTCTCTTAGTCCTCACAGGTCATGTTTGCATTAGAATTCGGCTTTGCGTTACTGAACGTTAGTTTTCTGGCAGCAAACTGAACATCACCATCTTCGGCTGAAAGTCAATGCTTTGTTTCTCTTCAGAGGAATGATATTAACAGACCAAAACATTTACCAAGTTCAATGCTACCGACTAGAAGCGCAAAGAAAAATTTGACCATTGCTACTCTGAAGCATTTAACCATTTAACGTCTGAAGTATTAGTCAATGGGTTAAAACTTGGGAACAGTTTTGGTCCGTTTGAGATTACTCCTTTGAAGGACCGAGCCATTGTCTACTTGGTGGCCTGTTTACCAGTTTTTGGTTTTGTTTGTTCTGCGTCTCTTTTGCATCAACAGCCCACTTTTAGACTGCGCCACCAAAAAGAAGGAAAAATAAGTCCCAGTACGCATTGCGAATTTTGTGAGGGGTCCACAGGAACCTGAAACAAAAAGGCAAAGCACAGCCTATTGGTCAAAGTGGTTGGCTCCAGCCAATTGGAATCCCATGACTACCTTGAAAAAAAAAATAGTCTGATGATGCGAAAGAGCTCTTAAAGGATGTTAACCTACCAAATAAATAAATTCTTCTTCTTGTTACAGGTGTTCGGCCAGTTGAGGAGAGCATGTTGCCAGCAATACTGCAACCGGAGAAGCCTCCGAAAGAACAAGGTAAATTCTGAAAACATAAATCTACCGAAAATAAATGCAGCGAGAGGCATCCGTCAGGCTTTAACCACTGAAATTGTTGATATTAATGCGATGAATTAAAGCCATTCCATTCCGGGTGCTGCAGACATAGGGCCTTAGGGCTTCGTCGGGCAGATGACCGGGTGCGGTTAACGCTCGCTAAAACCCTTTGAACCCTTTGAATTAAAGCCACGTGCATTTCGAACTAGACGAAAAACGCAAAATCCCAACTATTGTTCCAGAGTCTACAAACGAATACACTGCTTGACGGATAATCCACACTTGGGTAATTTGTGCTCAAGTTTTCTATTCTGGGTAGATTTCTTGGTCAAGTTTTGTTACGCTGGCATATTTTTTCTTAGGAATAAGGGGGGCAGCCCCCTATGGTCCATCTTGCAACTTTAATATACAATTATGCATATATGTACATAGAAAATCTACATCAGGTAAAATTCCTTACCTGATGTAGATTTTCTATGTACATATATGCATAATTGTATATTAAAGTTGCAAGATGGACCATAGGGGGTACTGACAAAGTGATATGTGGTTGGAAAATATGCTAGCACATCTTAGACGTCAGTGATATATTTTTAATTTACAGGAAGCCTATCGAAAAGATTAAAATGGGCATGGAAGCTTATTATGTATGCAAGTGCTGCATATAAGACACAAACTTTGAATAGGCAACGACAAAAATATGTCCAAGTATGGAAAACCCCAAGAGTAGGGGAAGTGGTTGCTGTCAAAATGGTTGCTGTTGGCCCTCTTGTGATTTCATTAGTCGAATTTTTCCCGTTGTTGTTATGTATCTACATGTTATTATCCATATTTTTCAAGATGAACAAGAGGTTGAAAATTAAAATAACTTGATTCAAGTACGATTCAAGTTCTGTGATTGTCAGGGAGCAATTTTAAAGTCTTAAGTAATTTGTTTCGCTGGTTTAGGATATTCAAGAGACATGAACAGAGACGTCAAAGCATCCACACAAACCTTCCTTTAAGTTTAATTTCCTAACTTTAATGGTCTTTTTCCACACAATGGCATTCAGTCTTATTAATCATAGAATATTCTCAGTTCTTTCGCAGGTCGAGACTGGTTTAGTTTACTTGATGAAAACCGCTCATCACTCGGGCCTTACTGTTCAGGACATCATGGGTCACCTACGGAATCGGCTGCAGTCAGCAACTGATAAACAAAACCGAAATACCAGGGAACCACAAGGTATGTATTGCATTGCTAGCATAATCGGTGCTTGAGCATATGATCAAGACTTAAAAGAACAACAGCTGAAGCCCGTGCTGAGCATCGGTGGTGTTTGATACACCGTTTGCAACACTGAGCCAATTTGCTCTCTCATGTGTTTGTCGCAGAAGGATTGTATCCCGTCTGTGTATTTTTGCGTACACTGGCTAACAAATGCTGATTTTCCTTCGCCGTGCTCATTCAATCAGTGCATCCCTTGACCCAGACTCCATCTACTTACATATGAATATTTCTACATTTCTACCGGAAATAAAGATATACGTCTTGTACAAGAAACTCCAAACCTTTAGACCACCAGCTTTGTTATTTTTTTCTGGGCGAGGCAGAAAGTACATATCGTTTCTTGTTGCAGCTGGATAACGTGCATTACCTGTGAATTTTGGTGCTAGTGGTCTCCCTAGAGGTTTTCCGGTTGCTTGTAGCCGCCAGCTCAATAACCCGAATGCTCATACGTCCGCGCATCCCTCCCTATATAAGTGCATCCGCACGAAAGGCAGGCATCATTTTCCTCTAGTGAGCCTATCGCACGCTATCGTTTTCTTGCATCTGTCATCTTAAAAACAGACGACCTATTGCCTGGCCGTTTCGCCGAGCAAAGACTCTCCTCTCCTGCCACAAGAAAAAGCCCAGCAGCCGATGGCAAGATCAAAAGCCGCCCCGAAGGATGTCTCCGTCTGGAAGACCACTTCTTCGCCCGCCAGCTTAACTTCCGCCCATTCTGATGTCATCGAAAACGACACGCCTTGAGTGTGGGTTCTAAGCAAGAAAGAAAATCTCCTCAGTTACCGCTCGACCTATCGTCTCTTTCGTCCCGCCAAGTAAGCCAGTCCTTTTCGCGGAGCGAAGTCAACCGCCTCGTTGATCACGTCATCCGTGCTTTCAATTACAGGCAATCACAAGCTGATCCTCCGGCCTCCACAACAGCTTCAGCGAAGGAAGCCTACACCAAGGAATGGGTAACTGCAACCTCCAGCGATGCAAGCCACAAACGGTCTCACTCTTCATCGCAGCACCCATCAAAGATACATCAGTCCTCCCGGAAGTTGACACTTGCCCCACGCTCTCCCTTTCGTTGCACTGCCAGCCACCACAATGATTAGACAATGAGAGCATTCTAGACTCGGCCTCCGTACTGCATCAACAGACACACCCGGCCTCCCCTTTCCTCGATCCAAACGATAAGAGCTCCCGATCATCATGCTCACTTCCAGGACAACCCTCAAGAGACTGTTGATCCGTTCAATAATTTCTCTTTCGGACCTCCTGAAAACCGCTGACGATACAGCCCCCGATTGTTTTCTTTATAAACCCTCATCATCCGACCACGCTTCAGTCATCAATCGACTCTTGAGTGGTTTCGGCTATGGTCTTCGAGACCGGAACTTCAAGCAACGTACCATACTTGACCAATCAACAACTCTCTTGACATACTTTCTGTGCAACGACGGTCTGCTTCTTAGGAAAGGTGAACTGCTCGAACTAGATAAGGAACCCCCTCCACCTCGTCCCGGTAGTGAAACCTGGTTCTTCAAAGCTTTTGGCGATACCTCGACCAATACAAGGAATTTCGACACCTATCTACAAGCAGAGTTCCTGACCACTGAAACCAAGATGGATTTTGGAATGGCTCTTTTTCTTCCCAAAAAAGCTGACGTCCTTTGCCACGTCTTAACCGAAAATGACAAGCTCTTACGTCTGGGCTTACGTGCAGTCTCTCAAGCTGACGTCCTAAACACAGCTGTTAACGCCTTATGGGAAAAACTTTTGACCAGCCCCACTCTCTCTGAGGTCAAGCAGTTCTTAACCCTCTTCTTGCAGTTGTTCCAGAAAACTTGCTTTGCAACTTACATTCAATGAATTCGTTCATAAAAGCCCTATTAAACTCCACCCTTCTGATGAGTGACATCGCTCTTCAAACCACATCAAACCTCAATGATTCCACCAAACACCTGCTACGAAATAAACCCATCCCTGAGTCTGACACCCTCTTATTTTATGGCTTATGATTTCTTGTTGTACTTTTGGACACGTCTACACAGTTCACTCTATAGACTAATCCATTAGTCCTAGAAAGCTGTTCTGTTTTGTAGCTCATTTACAGAGACGCTTCCGCAGATGTGCCCTTTATAGAAATAGAAATTTCAACTGGTCAAGTCATTCTGGAGTTATGGGACTCTGAACGGCCAGTTTTATTGTTTTACATTGTTCTAAACATTGTAGTCAGACAACACTGGCCATCAGCAAATGCCAGCCGTAAGGCGTAGACTAGCGAGTTAGTTTATTTAGGGAGCTTGGACCAGAACTGGTCATCAGCCCATCTTACCAATTCATATGAAACACCCCACTCTTAAAAACAAAAAACTTTTCAAATAGTTCTTAGTACCACACTAGGAATTATGTAATCACCTAGTCATTTTGCAAATTATCACAAATGAAGAATAAAGAAATGCTGACATTGTTGGTGAGCCAATAATTATTCACCCGCACTTTGAGGAAATGTGAAGAGGAAGCATTATCCTTCTTACGAATTAGTTTATATAGTGGTTTGATGTCACCCTGCTAAAATGTCAGTCGCCCATTTGGCTTGATGTCCGGTAGTAATACGAATGAAGGCCAAAGCCGTTGAAACAGCTGTAGACAAACCAACTTAACAACAGAAAGACTTGCACTGAATGAGCGAGGGAAGCGAGAAATTTCAGTGCGTTTGCAAGGAGTTGAGTACGCCAACTTGGTATGTCAAGTATCACGAATTAAAAAACAAAAACGAACTCATTTGATGTTTAAGATAACTTTTAACTAAACCAAAGTCCAACAGCAAAGGAACACAAATTATATTTCCTAAGAGGTTTCAGATACCACAATGTTGTGTTAGTGTTAATTCCACGTGAATCCTTACTGCTGTACATTAACCACTGCACCCACCTAACAGGACAAACACTGCAAGTAAGAGAAAATGGAACCAACAATTAAACGCCAAAGGCACTGAAAGAGAGCTGCAGAAAAATGAACCTCCAACGAAAGGACTTGTAGTACGTTACTGCTGTATTCAACCATTATGCCCGTAAATACAATTAAAACCAAAGCCTTACTTAAAAAAAAAAACTTTTGATGATTGAAAGAAAGGAAGAATAATGTAAGACTATACAATCTACTAGTACTTTTGGGGCTAAATTTTTCAGTGTTCTTCAGACAAGTCGTCTACTTTCCGTTCATCACCCTACTGATTGTACATGCATCATGCTTCAAGATTATCAAGCACTTTTCCAGGCACGGAATTACATTATTATTTTTCAGAACCTTTCCAGGTTATCAAGGACTGTATCAAGGTCTCGTACGAAACCCGAATTACTTGTGGGGCTGTTCTAAAGACACTAAGACGAATAGTTTTTAACCATTCTCCAGTCATGTCATTTATTCAAATAGAATGAATCAATCATTAGCTGACCCATCGAGTGCAAAAGTAAAAATGGTGAACACATTTGCAATACTGCTGTATCTGAAACCTTACAGGAAAGTTTATTTGTGTTCCATTGCTGTTTGGACTTCGGATCTATTAAAGGGACACTACTCATTCCAGTATATTGACAGTTTTCCTCGATACACCACCGGATTTAGTTTCATATGAAATCGTTTACCCTTTATTTGCTGGTCTAAGGGTACGATCCCAGTGTCGGATATGGTGCGTGAACACTAATCCGTTTACACCGAGCGGGCCGCACCAAAAGCTTATAGCCCTACTTTCACGTCTTATAGTGATGACGTGTTGTTGTACGCAACACGTACACTCTGACGTAGAGATTTCTCGTGCCCTTCACATCACGTGACTTGCCGCTGGGCGGGCGCTGAACTCAAATCTGTGCCTTCAAGTAAATTGGCTATTGAATCGGCAAAGAAACGGGCAAAAGGAGAACTGGATCGACAGCTACATTTACCCCATGTTTACCGTAAGAAAGAGATAGGGCGAGGAACAAAAACAAAGGTGGAGAGGGAATTAAATTGCGGATGTCCCTGGCCAGGTTCTGTTTGAACTCCAATTTCGCGCCACCACCACTTTTGCTTCCTTCTTGCGCACAAGATACTCCTTTCACCTCTCGGGGCAAACACCCTCATTCTCCCTTCCCACACCTCTCCTTCAAATCCTACATACCTCCTTACGTCTGCGAATAACCTCCCCCACCTCGTTGTCCTATCACCCTTTACCCCTCCCATCCCCAGCTATATGCGAGGTATTAGTAACCCCGTAACTTCTGCCAGGGCCACGCGTAGGCTTGGAAGGGATAAGATGTGATACCAAGTTAACTTACTAGTGTACGTTAAACTGCAGTAGAAATGTGTACATTGTAGTAAAGATTTGACTCTCTTTTACGAAATAAGCTCCAGGACCATTATTAATCATTATGAACTTCAAAACATGTGAAATCAAGTCCATAGCTTACCTTAAAAGCGCCTTTTCACCTTTTCAGCTCCTAGATGCAGCACCGTATAATCTTCGAGCAATATAAAGAAAATAACGGAAAATTAAAAATGGAACAACACTATTCGCAGCAGCGCCACGATTTTCAAAACTAAATCGAGATCACGTGATCCACTTCAGCCTAATGGATGACGGAAAATCTGGAATGGGGATGCTGCGTTTAGAACATGGGCAACGCTATCGAAATGGTGAACAGGCGCCTTTAAGTTGTCTTTTCCTTTCTTGCGTGTGAAATCTGTTTAATTTACCGACGTCCGTATCATAATTAACGAACGTTTGAAACATTAGAGGTGCGGCACCACAAATATTTCAAACGTCTCTTTAATTATGATGGTGCAAACTGCATGGGGAAAAAATTAAGTTGACTTGCGTTAGTTCACGAATTCCATCAGCAATGGTGCCACGTATTTTTCGAACTATTCTTCTCACCGGAATTTGGATTTTGTGTTTGTATGTTTACCTGTGTGTTTGTTGGTGGATTTGTGTTTTGGAGACAAGATAAAAGTTACAATTTTGTATTTTGGATGAAATTTCATGACAAGGTGGTTTGGTGCACGAAAGCATGAGTTCGAAAACTAAATTACTATCTCGCGCCACCACCACTTTTGCTTCCTTCTTGCGCACAAGATACTCCTTTCACCTCTCGGGGCAAACACCCTCATTCTCCCTTCCCACACCTCTCCTTCAAATCCTACATACCTCCTTACGTCTGCGAATAACCTCCCCCAACTCGTTGTCCTATCACCCTTTACCCCTCCCATCCATCCCCAGCTATATGCGACCCAGCTATTTTCGGAGATATCCAGGTTTTTCCTCCGTGTAGAATTCATTCGTTCGCTTTCGTTTTAGATTCGTTGCTTCAAGCAGACTTCAAGGGGGTAGTAACTCTTTCTGTCCCAATTGTCGCAACGTAACGTCACAAAAGGGTTACTATATAGCGCAAATAGCGCTCACTGCTTGACAAGGACCACAGAAGCACAGACAACATGATGCTGGCAAATAAGCTTTATGCTATCGTAAGCTGCCAAAGCAAGTCGTGGTATTTTTACAAACTGCACTGGCAAACGTTAGTTAACACAATGCACCACGAAATTTGGTCTCGCCGGCCATTTTTAAGCTAAGTGATCGCAACGTATGGTGGCTTATGGGGACACAACAACTTTTTCCTACAAACACACAAAACTTTTATGAAACCAGAACGAGATGGCCACAGGCGCGGACGCAGTTTACCATATATCGTCCTAGGTTGTAGTGTGTCTTATCTGGTGTTCGAATGCCAAAGTTCCGCTCTCATAAAAGTTTTGTGTACGTAGACAAAAAGTTGCGGTTTGTCCCAATAAGCCACCGTAGTAACAACATACGTTTCTTCCAATTAGCTCGCCAAACACGTGCAATGACGTTTGCTGAGTGTTGTTTTCCATAGGAATATGCATCTCCCGTAATAAAGAGTGTGTGTATTGCTCTAAGCTTCAACTAGCGCCATACCCGTTGACAGACTTTAAAATCTCAGTTAATTCTTTGCTTCCTGCAGCGCCGTCTGTAGACAGACTTTGGAAAAGTTCCAAATTCTCCAATTGCTTTCAAGAGATGGCACGACCTACTAGGTCCCTTATCAGCTTCCCTACGCTGAATTTTAGGTTGTGATTTCCAGGGTTTAGGTGTTTTAGGGCGAAAATAAAGTAATGTATTGTAGCATATATCGCTCGACCGATTAATCTTCAGAATTCAATTATGTGTCTAGTTATTACCTTTTCATACAAACTTTGTAAAGTAAATAGTTGTCACGTGCATTAAAGGCAATTTTCCACTTGAATGACAGTCGGCAGAATATACTAGCGCTAGCTAAATACCTCTTTTTGTAGTATCATCCAGCACTTGCTTGCATTGTTATCATATTAATTTGCATAAATCAATAATTTATAAGATTAATTATGATATTAATTAATGCATTAGTAAATACATATTTTAGACAATTATTGATTATGAATATATTATATCAGACGGGATAGCCTAAAATCAAGACAATATTCATTATAATAAACAAAAGCCTAAATATTAAAAACATAAATTGGGCCTTGAGTTGAAAGAAAGCATTGCAATAATGAAACCTTGAAATTGAAAGCATTCGGGTAAATGGTTGACACAATCAAAAATATTGGAAGACTTTACATATAAGGAAAATTAGTAAGAACCAACAGTTTAGCTTGAGTTTGCATTATTGGCATTCAGCTAACTAAATTATAAGAAAAGCATTTATCTTGCCAAACGGGAAAAGGTTCTAGGGAAGGCATATTTGGTTTGCTATAGGTCGAAATACAGATTCGGAGAATTACTGCCGAACAAACGTCTTGAGAACGAAACAGGCTAGTGCTCTCTTGTGCGATCAGCTGTCTCAAGGTTTTGGGTTGCAAGCGACTTGGCTTTGCTGCATGGCACGAACAAGTTTCCATTAAGATAAGCATACAGCGAAATTTTGTTGATTATGGCTATTGCATAAGCAAGCAGGAATCATAGCGAAGTGATTGATTTATTTAATATAGAATGCGGAATTAATTATTGTTCGGCCAACTAGTTAAAATTAGGTGTCAATGGAAGTAAATTAGAGTGACAGTATTTGGTTTAAGGTGTCAACCATTAATCTGGTGTTCATCTAAAGGCTCAACAAGTTAGTGTGGTCACGTATATGCATTACTAACCGTTCATACTAGTTGTTGCAGCGAGGCAGTTTTAAATTGAGTAAAGAGGAAGTTAATATAGTCAATTGTTGTCGTGCGAGTTATTTCACATTATTGACACAAGTGTTTTAGATTATATTACATCCCGTCACACTATGGGCTTATTGCTGAATTACAGTAACAAAACCCGTAACAGCAACAAACAAAGGAATGCACAACGTTGTTTCTTTTAAACAAAAAGCAAAAACGCCGCACACCTCCTTAATAATGATCGAAAATTTGGTACGTCCTCCTGCACCTGGGAGCTAGCTATAAAGATTAACGATATCACTGCTGCTAGATGGCGCCACGGTAGATGAAGATTTTCTGCTGGTGACAACCTGCCTTTAAGTTCCAGTTAGGTGGGTTGCGCCATCTAGTGTTATCTATAGCACTTTGCTAGCAGCAAGCGAAGGAATGCACAAATAAATTTCTTTTGACGATATACAAACAAGCCACGTCGTTCCTCATTATTATTGAATAAAAGTTTGGTACATCCTCGTGCAAGCTGTAACAGTTAACGATACCACTGTCACTAGATGGCGCCACAGTAGAATCTACCATGATGCGGTCTAGTCACAGACAATGATATCGTTAATTGTTGCAGCTTGCATCCAGGTGCACGAGGATGTACCAAATTTTCACTGAATAAGAATAAGGCACGTGGCTTGTCTGTGTCCTTAAAAAAAATTTTGGCATGAAGTTGAAACTGGGACGATGTTGCCCTGAAAAGAAATTGAAATTGGAACATTGTTGCCTCGACTAACAATTTGCTCTAACAATTATCCTTCTATAAACACCGTGGTAATCTCAAGGGCAAGTATTACATGACGTCTTGCACACTTCTTTTTCATACGGTACGCATCGCTTAAGCCACAGCGAAAGACTGGGGGGGGGGGCGGGGGGTAAACTGAGCTGTTACCATTAAGCATACGATTACGCATGAACTGAACCTAGAAGAGAACAAACAAACAAGCATGGGACTCCTTCCCTTGCTGCGCAGAAAGCACTAGATAGCAATTTAGATGGCGCTGAATACAGCAGAATTTCATTTGGTGGCAACCCGCATTTAAGTTCATGATGGGTCTTCGAAAAAGAGATTAAAATTGTTGTTTATTGGTATCTATCGGTGTAGTCATTAAACACCACTGTGTTAACCATTCTGTTAACAATTCATCCCATTGGTTTAGCATATAAATTCGACTACTAACATGGATGTGTTTTTCTTCCTTTTATTTTTTTGTGAAACACTCCTACCTTTACCTTTGGAACTTGCGTTTGGATTTCACAGAAATTATTTACTTTCTTTTACAGTCGGAGCCATGTAAAAGAAGAATGCAAGAAATTTTCAAGCCAGCGGGCCTACGCTAAACTGCTTACTTATCACCACATGTATCGTTCGTTGTTGGTGTAAATAAATTATTGTTTTGCAATCGTCCAATTAATTCATTGTATCATAAATTTTACCAACTAAACTATCCAAGTTTAAAAATAAAATACATACCATATACTAGAGAGAAATTTTAGAATTAAAAAAATATATGCACATATGTATATAAATATGAAAAAATGTATAAAACAATTTACGCAGTACCCATTAAGTTAATGAGTATTAAAAAACGCTTAAGCGTATAAAATACGGATGTAAGCCTTAAAAAACTTAAAGCCCTAAAGGAACAGATATTAGAAAAAGACATGTAAAAGCCATCAGCGTCGCACTAATACGTGTAAAAGAATCTCCAGCGACCCAAAAAACAACCTTTAACTCCATAGCTTTAAGTTTTTAAGGCTTACATCCGTATTTTATACGCTTAAGCGTTTTTTAATACTAATATCCCTTATTTTTTTTCTTGTTTTAGCAAGAAAAACACAGAAAAGAACACTGTAATCACCTTAAAATAACTGTTATAAGAGAGTCTTTTCCATGGCTGATTCGTTTTATACTGCTAAGAGTGACCTTTGCACCCAATTTCATGTTTTTAGCTTGATCTATAAGAATTTGTTGCCCAAACCCCTGGGAGGCATCACGAGGAGGTTCTGGGACGGGAGGGGGGGGGGGGGGCACTGTTGGCACTTTGGGTATTTCATTGGGATCCATGGCTGGTTCGATTTTTACTGTTAAGAAAGACTTGTGTACCAAATTTATATTTTCTGCAAAATTTCTGCAAAAATTTGTTACTCCACTTAATGATTTCTGCCCAGTCCTCTACAATAACAATTGCTCTGCCGATGCAAATACTGCAGTAACATCAAAATCGTATTCAGAAGGCCCTGGTCGGTGTTAATACCTACATTTTGAGCAGTACAAATTGAAAATTGGTTCATTGGTTCGATCTCTAAGTGAGAGCAAAAGTTCTAACCCATTTGGCTTTCCGTGTCAAGAATAATGTAGTTAAATTAAAATAGCATGCGAAAGGCCCTAGGCCTTGTCCATACCTACGTTTTAAGCTGTAGAACTTGAAAGTCGGTTCTGTGGTTCGATCTCCAGGCGAGGACAAAGAGTCCCAACAGCAACATAATGATTTCTACCCGTGCTCTGCAATAATAATTGCGCTGCCGACGAGAATACTGCAGTCACATCAAAATCGGTTTCAAAAGGCCCTGGTCGGTGTTAATACCTACATTTTAAGCTACACAAATTGAAAGTCGGTTCATTGGTTCGATCTCTAGATGGGAGAAAAAGTTTTAGCCCATTTGGCTTTCCGTGTCAAGAATATTGTAGTTACGTTAAAATAGCCTGCGAAAGGCCCTAGGCCTTGTCCAAACCTATGTTTTAAGCTATAGAAATGAAAATCGGTTCAGTGGTTCGGTCTCCAGGTGAGGGCAAAGAGACCCAACAACAACAACAACAACAAGAAATGGCCATACTGTGGACGCCGAACGGTTTGATTGTTGTCATTAAAATTTGTAAGGCAGAGAAAGAGTTACGACACGACCCGAAATACCGAATTTCGTTGGTCTATGTCAATTCTGGGCGAGATTATAGGAGTTCAAAGTTTGACGTTTAACATGGAAGTTCATGATGAGGCTTACATAAGGACCGCGGTCCTTGATAATTTTCTTAACAATTTTAGCTTTCGGCTTTGTTTATAACAGCCAGAGGCGTATTTGAAGGTGGGGGGGGGGGGGGGCAGTGCTCCCTGGGCCTTCAACCGAAGGCGCCGTCTGGTATTCACGGTAAAGACTGATTGTTATATTTGGGAGGGGGCAGAGGGGCTTGACGGTTAAGTAATATAAAGTGTACTGGAAGAGGGTTACTCGCTAGCATCAGTCCTACTCTAAAAAATGGCGTGTAACTGTAAATACGTACAATGGGATGTGTTGTTCGTCCCCTCGTTTTCTGAAGGGTGAAACGTTCCCACCCACTTTGTGAATTCGCTTTTGAATTTCACAGCAAATTATTATTATGTTCTACAGTCCGCACCATGTAAAGGAAGAAACTCGCACATACCATACTAAAAAAAAATCTCATCTTTCATATCATTTTTCCATCATCTTTCCACAGTATGTAAAGGAAGAATCTGCAAAAATTGTCAAGCTAACGGGCCTCAACTAAACTGCTTACTGATCACCACACCAGTTACTTAACGCGGCCACGTGTGGCCCGTGGGCAAACCTGTTCCTTGTGCCCACATCCTTCCCCTTCCCCAACCAATGCTTGAATTTCAAGGCATTTGAGAGAGACGCAAAAATTTACTGCCTGTAGATCAAAACAGTTATTTACCAACTGTATTATCCTTTTCTGACAACATCTATACAAACATATTTTTAAAAATTACTTCTAGAATAAGTTATTTGCATTTAATATTCAATAAAATTAATAAAAGTATTGTTTTAATGTAATAAAAAAAAGTGCCTATACAAGATGGATGGATGCCTCCAGTGTTGGAACCACCTAGCGTCTGTGCAAAAACAAAGGCATTTTTGGACTCAGGAAGTCATCATTCGTATCGCTAACCATAAAACCATGTTAAGAATTTGTGATTAACAGACTATGTTGCGACACAAAAGTATATACTACAAATAATCAGTCCAGGCTGGTGGCCCCCGTGATGTTGGTTACCCATGGATTTGCCACCTGTCCTACCCTACAGTGATGTAATAAATCATTGTTTTGCATTCTTCCAATTCATTGTGTCGTAAATTTTTCAAACTAAACTGTACATGTTTAAAAAAAATGCTTACCACCTACTGGAGAATTTTTAGGAGTTTATTTAAATAAAAAAAAACAATAAAATGTATGCATAAATGAACAATGTATAAAACAATATACATACAACATGACAAAAATTACCCATTAAGGAATTATTGGTCCCACTTCCAGCACTTGCGTAATTGAGTCTGAAGCTGGAATGTGACAAAAATGCAGTGTTTTTTAATATGTACACATTAGCCTACAAAGTAATACCTGAAAAGTACAACTGTTGAAGTAATAATTCACATGTCAGAATTATGGCTTCGCCTCGGACTTTTCTTTCAGTCCTCGAAACCTGTTAGCGAAAAAGGCGCACGATAAATCACTTATCGGCGGACCATTGCTGCAAAAGTATGGCTATAACTATTACGTAGCATTTAAAAAACCAATTTTGGTTTATAATTATACAGGTAAACAAATTTAAGCCTACAAAAGTTAAAATGTAACATATTTAAGAGCACAGTCAGTAAAACATCTTTAGGTTGCCTCGATCAGTTAAGAAAATGGCACATACAATCTTAGTTCCTGTCTCAGTGTCTTTTTAACACTTAAGATTTTTAGAATAAGATATCATTTTTACAACATGTGCACCATGCGCGAACAGAGTGCGTAGCTTAAATACAACTACATTCCACAACACACACTACAAAGAGCTTGTAAACTATTACGTTTCTATCCACACATGGTATTTCAACAGTATATTTATCGTGAGGTCCATCTTTACACTGCTTGGATCTGTGAAGGCTATGTTCCATGATGACACAAAATGATACAGCATGTTACGGAATGATAGCTATCAATATCTACGTTAGGTCATCAACGAAAACGCTTACAATGTGTATAGTAAGAATTATCAAAAAACCCTTTTTGACAATCATGAAATGGGAAAATTTAAATCATCGTACAAAATTCACTATGAAGATAATAAGGAAAAACAACAAATGGGCAAGACTATCAAGGTTGTTCTGGAATTGTATGTAAAGGTGAATGACACCAATTTTACATAAGTTTGACACGAGCAAAACTCTGGCAAAGCTGATGGCAGTAAAAAACAACAATCCACTGCCTGATAGGAATACCGATTTGCTGGTCGAAACTCGAAACCTAAGTGTACTGACTGATTAACAGGATCTCAAACTGAAGGAAGAATCTGAATGAATAAACAGGACGGAATTATAAACAATAACGTTTCAGTTCAATAGTTTACATTTTTATAACATTGAACTAGTGAAATTGTTGCAGTTGAATGGGTTTAATTCCATATTTCTCCAAGAATTACAAAGTGGGGCATGGAAGACAAGGTGATATTTTTCTTTACGCAGTTAATAATATTCCTTCATGATTAAAAAATAATAATCTTATAAAAGTAGATCAATATTTTTCTTACCTAATATAAAAAAAATTACAGGAATTTTCACGCAGTTTTTGTTGTCACTGACTGCAATAATTGTCACTACCGTAATGTACTACATCTGCATCACACAGAAAAATCAATGCAAGACCCATAATGAAAATTGTCTAAAACTCTATTCTTAGATATTAACTCTTACTAATCAAGTTTACGAGTGAATGTCTATAAAGAATGGAACCCACAAAGAAGTATTTAAACACTGAAAATTTTCGTTTTCTCAATGCCTAAATCAATTAAATAAAGGCATACTACAATTACAAAGCAGTGCTTATAACTTCTTCAATGTTTATGGTGAATTTGTTGATATTTCTATACCTTAGGTGGAATTTGTAGGGGCTTTATACACATGTTTACCATTGTAAGGTAGTTCTTCTATGCTATGTCAGGTATTCAACAGTGATACAACCACGTCACATGCATCACAAATATGAATGGGTATCTGGTTCGTTTTCCTGTGATTCTATACCAGAAGGAACACAAGACAAAAACACAGAAAATGTCACACACCTACAAATTTCTCGGCCAACAAGCTTCTCTCCTTTACACATTTCAGTAGATCGATCATCAACACTAAAACAGGAACATTAGTCACTACCACTTCACACGACACAAAACAAAACACCAACCAGACTTCTTACGCATTATTGTATACTTGTGCGTATATTATTCTTCCTGCTACCTAACAGAACTATTTTCAAGTTCAAGTTTTTTCAATGTGGTAACACCGAGTCCATTTTTTTTTCATCATCTCTTCAAGGAGAGTCCACTCCTAGCAGACAGCCTCTCGTCGACCACAAATATTTGGCCACCCGTTTCATATCATCCCGATGTTGGGGTTTAACTGCGTGACCACGCGATCGGCATGGCTTTAGGCGGTTTTCAGTTACGCAGTTGAGAAACGTCTGCAAAGATTAAAAATAAAAAAAGTTACACAAAAAAAAAGGAGTAGATGTGAATGCGATAAACGGTTCCCACCAACGAACCCTTTATTAAAGCGAGAACCACCTGGCCACTGGGATTCCTAGCCTACAAATCAAGCAGAAGATCGGAATAATTTTAGTGACACGCGCTACGAAGCACAGCAAAGGAGCTTTTCATCTTATGTTGATGTCTGTATCCATGGTAACTTTTGAACCCATTATCCGATTAATTTCTTACGGTCCACATCGTTTTTATGCTCTATTCGTGTATTTTAAGTTCAAAAAGCAATAACACTGGTTAAGAAGTCCCAAGTTTTGACACCAAATTACGGGAAAAAAGAACTATTTTGATGAGAAAGTTTGACCAATCGTTTGAAAAATAAATGCATTCGTGGAAATTATAAACAAACGTGTTCATAAACTCATAGATGTGACACCCAAAAGCATCTGAAGATTATCACATTGCGTCTTTCAATTGAATGTTGAAGATCATTAAGAAAAAAAATTCAAGCAATATAGGTAAACCTTATAAGTCTTCAAAATTGTGTTGTGTAAAATCGTCATGAAAATCAAGACACACTAACATACGCTAGCTAGTCTAGCTGGTTCCTGCAACCTCTCCGGTACCCCCCCCGCCCCTCCCCCCAAAAAATGAATCTGTTGTGTGCATCGCATCCCAATTTGGGTTCGTGCATCTCATCCCAACTAAGCGTATTATATATATATTCCTATTGGCATAAACACATACAAACTCAAAAAAATAATTTAACGCTGAGTCACACTTTCAGTTTAACTTAATTTTAATAATGTCACAAGTTCTGCACAAGTAATCACAAGCTAATAAATATCGGCAAAATAATGTTAAATTCTTTAAAATGCACTGGGACTTTACATTTTCTTAAGAAGCTCACAAATGATAAAAAATCTAACGAAAATCCAGGGCCGGTAACAAGATTCCCCTGGCCTAACTAGGTATCAGTGCCCCCTTTTGTGACTAGGGGTCTGGGAACCACCATAAGCCTTCCCGTGGGATCCGGGAAGAATCCCGGAAGCTAACATATTTTCCGTGTTTCTAGAGTATTTGATGGTCCGTGGACTTTGCAGAGGCTTGCAAATGCGATCATAAAACAAACTCATTCATACTATAAAATTCTACAGAAATATAACGTAGGTGAAATCGAAAAGTTGTGACAACTAAGCTCAAGTTGAAATTCTCCGGGCCCGATACAAATTGTTCCGTTTGTCCCCATCTGTCGTGGATCTTGCGAAATCTGCAAACCACCAATAAATGCAACATCACACAAACACCCACAAGGGCCCGACCATGTTTTCACCATAGGAAGTAGTGATATCAAAAACAAAATGGCTGCCACAAAGTTTGTCGTCCAGCTTTAATCCGGAATCTGTTCCGGGCGGAGTATCATTTAAAATAGGGAGTGATTCGGGCCACAAACTTGGTGGGTCTCCTTTACCCTTGTGGGGTTATTGCACGATAAATATTACCAAAATAATGTCGTATTCTTACTTCTCTGAGTGCACATTTTTCCTTGTATGGCACTTTTCCATCTACTTCTTGGCTTTTAAGTTTATCGATGAAATTCCTTCCGCATCTTCTCACAGCTTCGGAATGGCATGATTCTGAAACAAACGATAATTAAAATTTGGAGCTTAGAGACACAAAAAAACCTGAAAAGCTGAATAAAGAAAAAAAAAAGAGAAAAATATCCAAACGATGATGATCATACGGCATTGAACTATAGGATTATGTCAAAACATTTTCCGCGTGCACAAAAAAAAAAAAAAAAAGAGTTAAGAGTTTTTTGTATCAGTTAAAATCACCGGGGAGCAGTGACCGGAGACGCCCGTTTTGTTTGTCTCAAAACGTGTAAAAGAAGAATATACGGGACCAGCTAACGCTCCAGAGATACTAAGAATTAAAATATGTATGTAGAGTTGGGGATAGGTGTAGAAAGGGTGATTATAACATACACCAGAAATAAAAGGAACCACCGAAATTCCATCAATGGTGAAAACCCGCATTATCAATTGTTTTTATGTTTTATTTCTTTATTATTACCCCGGTTTTCTTTCTGCGTTGTTCCTAACATTAACCGTGGTCACAGTGGCTAACCGGTCGTACAGCCTAGTTGTGAAAAGAAGTACCTCTAACGGTGAATGGAAAGGGTATCCTGGCCAAGTCTCTACGGCAGTGACTACAGGCCAGAGTAATGTAAGAGACTACCAAATTGGATATGCTGTCGCCTATTTTGGACATAATCCTGGCCCCCTACAGTAATCGGAGGTTTTTCCCTCCACCTGTAGTGATTCGCCCTGGGCCCGCGGCAAAACTGCCCAAAGGAGTCGGTTGCGTTCTGATGGCCCAAGAAATAATAGATTTAAAAAAGCCTTTACTGCATAAGGTACCTAAACGGCAACGTAACAAGAGATAAAAAAAAGCTATAAGTCCCACCATCCCATCCAGCATGAGCTCTGTAAGATAAGCCTGTAGACCGCAGGCAATGTGAGCCCACCAAATTCCAGGAGTTAGCGTCATCGTCTACAAATCAGCAACCGCTGGTTCCAATCCCAAGACTCACCACGTCCCATAGGTCTTCAAAAAAGAGAAAAAAGCTGCCTACGAAGTACATTCGATCACCAACTTAAACCCTAACCAGACAGAAGACAATTTGAGGCGAAGTGACGCATTACGTTACAGTGTGCCTACAAAGTAAATATTATATTGACCGATTTTGACGTCTTTGGTACACCATACTGCGTGGCCATGCAACCGCGAGCAGCCAGTCTGGTTAGGTAAAGCGCTAACCAGACTGGCTGCTTGGGGCTGCATGGCGACGTCGGATAGTCTACCAAAGACGTGAATATAAGTCAATAAACGCCACACTACCTATTTGAGTGCAGCAATTTTGACCTAGGCATGTAGTAATGCATCGCTTCGCACAGGTTAGGGCTTAAAACACCGATTGTTGCAAAACAGCATACTGTGAAGGGAAGGAAGACAACAATCAGTAAAAAAGGAAAGCCTCTGAAATTAAATCAAGAATCCAGTAGGCCTAAGTTGTTGGAGAGATGGATGGCTGAGATGGCAGGGGCGCAGTGATGTCCAGTTCGTTGGTTTGAATCCTGGCCACGTCATCTCAATGACACCAAAGTCCATAATACAGGCTGCCGATCGGAATAGTAGCTATTTTTAATGTAACATTTTCGCTGCTGTGTTACTGTGTTTACTCCTGCCTAACTTATAGAGATTTGTTAATATGATTTGGCCTTACGCGAGGGCTGCCTATCTAACATCCAGAAAAATATCTACAAATTTCGTTTGGAGGGTATGCCCCATTAAAGGTACCTATTCGCCGAATGACAGGTTGCAGCATTTAGCACCGTCTACCATTATTTAGTTCTAAGTAGCACTTGATTTCAACAAGCGAAGGAATGCGCAAAGAAATTTCTTTTTACACAACAAACTAGCCACGTGCCTCCTTAATTGTTGAGTGTAAAGTTAGTACGTCCACGTGTACTAGCAACGATCAAGGTTAACGATATCACTGCGACTAGATGGCGCCTATCTAGCGATTCAAACGCTGTGTTTCAAAGCGGTAATTCTTTATTAAAACAATTTTTTTAAAGCACCTGTTGTTACGTTAGGCTTAACTTTACCACTTGCTTTCTGGTGCACGTGGGCGCACCAACTTTACACGCAATAATTAAATAGGCACGTGGCTTGTTTGTTGTGTAAAATAAATTTATTTTTGTGTTCCATGGCCTGTTGAAAGTAAGGGCTAGACAGAACTAGATAGCGGCAAATGGCTATAGATGCTGCAGCTTGTCATGTGGTGGCAATCCCCCTTTAATAGAAATCCCACTGCTGAAAACATTCATTAGTATAAAATGAATTGCAACGTAAACACAAATATTTTCGTCGAGGGAAGATGGATTACGAAACCTGTAGCAGCACTTGCCCTTCAAAAAAATCCCAGCAACCAGTTTCTATCTTGACGGCAATTAAAGCTGCAAGGTCACCAGTCGCTAAGCGTCAAAATTTACGGCTTCTTATTACCTGCTTCTGTCGAGCAACAAGAAAATTAATTTTTTCAGGGGAAATGCTGCCTATTACATTCGCTGTAAACAACTTCGTTAATAAAAATAGTCAAACTACGACAAGGTAGAGTGGCAACTGGATTTCGGCGAAGAAGAGAAAGAAAAAAAAACAAGCATTTACTGAACCGCATGCCTCCTTTTACGTGATAGGTAGGTGGCCGATATTTATAAATTTATTTGGGAGAAGTTGCTCTCCGTTTTTAATATTCTTTTTTTTTTTTAGGGGGAAGGGAGAATTTGAGTGTTTTTGTTTGTATAAACATCTTCACGACCAGATAAACGCACCACACAAGAACGAAATTAACGATGGCCAGCAACGAAAGGCCAGCTTTGGTAGGGTTCCACGGAAACGCCAGTAAAAGACAGCCGAGTGGACAGCCTCCTGGACCGAGTTGATCGACATTCACGAACCTTGGAAATGACGTAAATTTGTTGTAATCTTGTTGGCCATGTTTGCACGCGACAAGGCCAATGACTACTGGGCAACGATTTTCGACGTTCACAAGATGAGTCGTCCACATCCAAGCCAAAAGGACATAAAATCGAATAGCGTGTCTAACATGCTGTTTCTAAAAATAGACCTCCACAACTTGCAAAATATTCTTAGCACTGCACTCCACCAGTGTCCAGTTCAATCCGAGACGAAATTCGTTCGCTCAAGAAATGGATTCGGCTGGCAAACTATTTCGATATTTATTTATTTAATTTTATACCTAATTTAATATTACTGTTCTGGCATTAACCTCGTTTCAAACAAAGTACACTGACAAAATTCAAGGGCATTTCAAGAACTCCGAATAAAAATTCGAATATTCAAGGTCCTTGAATTTTTTGTTTTCGAATTTAAGGCTTTTCAAGGAATTCAAGACCGTGTACGAACCCTGTTTATAAAAATTTCCTGGGAACCCGAGCACAGCAAGCAAGGCACAGCCGAGTGGATATCATGACTTCAACCAAGAGGGCACGGAGATCGAATCGCGTCTCGTGACTTGTGGGACTCTAATAGTGATTTCACACGGAATAATGTTTGCGTGCCGTGCCGTCCCATGCCGCGCCCGCGGATTTCACACGGAATAATGTTTGGGTGCCGTGCAGTCCCATGCCGCGCGCAAGCGAGCCACGACGGCCGCTACGCAACAAGCGAGCCACGACGGCCGCTACGCAACAAGCGGCCAGCCCGGGCCAGCACGGGCTGGCGCTGCTCGGCACGCTTTAATTATTCCGTCTGAAATCCGAACGCGCGCCGTGCCGCGCTGCTGGAAATGCTAACAAAGCTTCATTGTAGTTAAAAATTTCCCGCCACCATTTGTTGTCAAAACAAGGAGGCTGACAACAGCCGCTTATAATTAAACCGTCTGAAATCAAGTCGCGCTGGCCCTCCAGAATCTGCTAAAGAGGGTTGGCCGCGTCCGGCCGCGGCCAGCCCCCAGCCCGAGACGAATTATTCCGTGTGAAATCACTATTAAAGATAGCCCCCAACACAGTTCGGATGCAAGGTGGGACTGGGAACTCATTGACCCGCCGCCTAAGACGTCCAGTGGCCAAAAGACTCCGTCTTGTACTGATGCCAGGTAGGCTGACGAAGGGACTGCCAACTAATCCTCAAAGCCACAGTGACAGCGCAGAAAAATCCTATCCATCTAACCAGAATCTTTACGGTGGCTCAAACCAACATAGCATTCAAACCTCTGAACGCAATCGACATCTTATTCGCCGATTAATTAGATCCTTGACTGTTGCACACAACACACAGCAACTACCATTCCCCCCTCCCTCCCCCGAAGGCATGTGCCAAGAGCCATTTCAACGGTAGCTACGCAAAATGACATCCACAGGCATCAACAAAATGACACCCATAGCAAACTTTGGACTTACGCACCTTAACCCGTCTCAAGTACTCCCACAACTAAAATCATTTGCACCATGGACGCAATTAGACCCCAACACTGAAATGGAGCCCCCCCACCCCCGCCCACGCCCCTTCCCCCGACGACCTCCCAACCACACCCAAAGACAACAAAACACTACCGTGCAGAAACTCGCAGATGGCCAAACCTCTAGAACATAATTCTAGCATTCTTTCTACTGCCACCCACCCATTCAATCAAGCAAATGACTTGTTCAGTCAGTTCTTTGCCGACCAGCACGTGTAGATATAGGCTAAACCTAAACTCATCAGAAACTTACTCGTGGCCGCCACATAACAGTCAATTTAAGCTCACCTGGTTTTCTGAAAACACACAGCTAAATCTGTAACCGTAAATGGCCTATTAACAGCCCTGGTAAAGCTACGGCCTACCCCTCCTCCGCCGGGCCCCCCCCCAAACGCTTTAAGGTCAAAAGCACAGCCACCATGGGGAGGATGGGAGTTGGGGGGAAGATGCTGTTATTTCACGATTTCTGACCTTAAAGCATTTTCGATCGTAATTTTTCTGCTAGAAATTGACCAATAGGTTCACACATTCAAGGAAATGAATGTTTCAGGTGTTCAACTCGTAGTTTTCTGCACAAAAATTAACTAAAAGTTACATACATAAAGCAAACTAATAAACTGGTAAACTAAATTCCTGAACAAATGAGAATAAAACCATTGCATTAATGCTAAACCGAAAACAGATCACGTACGTGGGTGATCACATAAAAGCCGAATTTTCCGCGACGAATTTAGGCCTATAGACACACTCCCTGGACAGAAGATTCGAATTATAACTTTTTCACCCCCCCCCCCCCCTTTGTTGTCAGTTAATGGTAAAATCCTTAAATAGGGGATTTATGGTAATTGTGTCCCGAAGTCCCGTAGAGAGACTAACTTTACTTTACTTAGGTGTTTGCACTGCAGTGTCGTACAAGTGTGCAGCAAAATACAATTTTCCAAAGAAACAACAAATAGTATGAAAAATATAGTTACATGGTATGTGTGTAACTACAGCGACATGATATTTACTGTTCAACGGGAACTATCAAGGATGAGTCGTACAAAGGATGTAAACAAACGTAGGTTTGTGGCAGGGCTGCACGAGGTAATGGTGCGATTTATAAGAAAAAACAGTGGCTGTTGTTGTTGTATTATGGACATTAATGAGCTGTAACGTTATTTTTAAAGTTTAATCCTTGGTCAAGAGTATACCAAAGTAGGTTTTTTTCATCGGATAAGTTGGAACCAATTACACAACCCCAAATATATTCTAAACGTAAATTTCCCCAAAATGTATCGTGCTCGTTTTCAGTGGGTGTGCTGGTAGGTGCCAGTCGCGGGACCAACAACTTGTATGAGTTTACATATAGCTAGTAAAATATGCGCAATAAATTTAAAGTATTTTCACAATTAAGAACAAAGAAATAAATACAATTAAAAAAAAAAAATTGCCACATTGGTTTCTTTCACCTCGAACGTGACGACGCTCTTGGCATTCTTTACTATCTTTTTGGTAACGCACGGTGCAGAGCAAATGAGCTCCTCATGATCTGCTGCGCTAACTTGCTCGTCAAACACGAACGTCGAACATGACGCGATTTTGACGTAATCGTTGGCCATGTTTTGTGCAAACATGGCAACGTTTACGTGAAAATCGCATCATGTTCACGGTTGGTGCTTAACGAGCTCATCACCCTATGCTGGTATCTGTCTGTTTGAACCTATTTCAAATTTGCACGTGGATTCTATGGCCTATTTGTGGATTTAAATTCGTAAATCAATGGTAAGGGATTTCGAGGATTTGGCTAACAATTAACAAAATCAGACGTCAGGTAACAGAAATCGGACATCATGTGTTGGTGACGTATGTCACGTATATTAACTAACATTGTTGGAGTTGTGCCTTTAATGGACTTAGTCCGATTGTTGTTGGCGACTTTTGTATTCTTGTATTTTGTATTTTGTATAAAATCAAATGAAATGAATGAAATGTATTCTTGTTCTGGCTCTTCTGGCCGATAAGGTAAAACGTGGGTAAGCTGTTTTCAGCTAACCTGGGCCTTATAAAGAAACAATAAATGTCCTTGTTGTCCATCACCGCCTCTTCTCTTCAGATTCCCACGCATCTCTGAGTCTGTGACATGAATTACACAAATTATTCAGGAAAATTAGGCAAAAATTAAAGTACAATCAGGAGCGGCATAAAGGAGGATGCCCGTGTTCCAAAGACGGAACGATATTTTGGTAGGACGATAACAGGCATAGTGTAGTGCTTTTTCGTGCTACATAATGGTGATACGTGAAGGAAATGATAGACGCAACACAAGTTATCGGTTAATGTCTAAGACGTTTATCCCTCCACTCGCTTCCTATAGCGTAGGAAAGCGTACCAGACTCGATTAACAGCTCTGTTTGCCGCTAAAGGTCCTTCGACCACAGCAACTCAAGACTGAGCCGCCATTATTTACGTCAGTTTTTGGTATGATTCTCTAGCTTAAGTCACGACAACAGTATACGAGGCTGTGCACGGCGATCTGATCACGCTCTGCCTTTGCCAGTTGCTTTGCAACGTGAGCGCACAGTGATAGCGTGGCAAGCACTTGCCGTTTGCGTGCCAATACACGCCTAGGTGTTTTGTCATGAAGCTAAGCATTCCCTCTTAAGGGGTGTGTGCTAGTCACTTCTTGAGTATGAATTACACTAGACCAAGTGTCACAGCAGATGTTGAAACAATGGTTCATGTTTATATCTGCTGCGACTAGCAGCTGATGATTTCCCCAATGGCGCTTAGGACAGCCGTACTTATTCGTTACCATTTTGAGCCAGCGATGCCAGTCTATTGGCCTTATACAACAAACGTTGCACTTTTCCAGTCATATTGTCGATTGGATTTCGATAGCTTAATACACTCCTATATAATTTTTACGTTTGGAGCGGATTACATTTCATAATGAGTATTCATTAGTTTGTTAGTCCAGAGTTGTGTCAATTCGTCGGATCGAGAACGGCAGCCATGTTGTATCCATTGGAAGTAGCTCAACCAGCAATATCAGCCAATCGGAGCGCTGCAACACTCCACTGCAACTTACAAGACTGTCTATGAAATGTGGCTGGTGGCTTGGTCGGAAAACGTTACCCATTTAAAAAAAAAAATCAGTTTAATAGTATAGTTTGTTTTTAACTAACGTAAATGCTTTTTTTTCCATTATTTTATTATCATTTTCTTGTTGGAATTTTGACGACAATGGCTGAAAATTGTAAAACGGAGCTTTTTTTCTAACTCCGTTGTTTGCAAATTCGTCAGTCACATCTTTGAGACGCGTTTCAGGGGTGATGACGTCATATCACTTCCGAAGAACTGCCAGCCAACGCGATTGAAACTATCCATTATGCTTTGTTAACCATCTTGTTGGAAGATACTGTATTTAATCTGTTCTACCGCTCGTACTGAGTCTTGGCCCCATGTGATGCGACCAGTAGTCGAACCATTTTTACTTTTGCGGAAAACTTACATTAACATTTAGGCCTTAAGTTTTGACCGAGTCAATATGTTCGAAAAATAGCACTTCTGCTACGAATAGTCCAGGCCTGTGTCAATTCGAAAGCAGATATGAACTTGAAAAAAAAAGTATTTTGCTTCTGAAGCCAAGGACGACTGAGGTAGAAATTCTGTATCTTGCCTCCCAGCTAGTGGGCACGCCCGCTCTTGCGAATGCCGGGAAGTTAATGCCCGTGCTTTCGTAATAACAGGAGCGACACGAAAGGGGATTGTCCAGGATAATATTACAAAAGGTTCCATTATCGTTCATGATCGCGACCCCATGCAGTCAAATTTGGAACGACTCATCGCAATTATTTCTTTGGATAAAGCACATTAAAAATACGCTATTTAGGTTTTAATCTGTTAGATAGATGCGGAAAAGTACAACGCCGGTAACGATTAATCCAGGCATGCGGCACTTCCGCTTGCAACAGTGTTCCACGAGCGAGAAGCGGCGAGCAGAGATGGGTTCTCCAAGCCAAGGCCGACTGAGAAGGAAACTGCGTGTTAAACCTCCTGACTCAATGCCAGTTCACGCGTGTGTGGAAAACTGATGTCTTTTAGTGCTGTAATGGTGTAATAAGATTCTAGCGATGTTGGATCAACTGGTGTGTACATATCTATTTATTCGCTCCTCGTAATAATGTTTTGGCGTTATTAAATCAACTGGGTTAGTGCCAGAAATTGAAATTTCCAGCTTCACTCATAGACGACCTTGTAACAAGAGGTGGAATACAACGCGACAGTTACGACATGAATTCCCCACGTCCTTGGACGTATATGCATTTATAAGCTCCTGGTACAACTTCACAATAGTACGATGAGTTGTTTGTCACTCGCGAATGTCGAAAATGAAATAATTTTGAAGCAATCCTTGCCATGTCTGCATACGAAATTGCCAACGATTACGTCAAAATCGCGTCATATTCCAGGTCCTCGAGTGACGAGCAACCTCCCCCCTGGTCTGTTAAATGTGCACTTGTGCTTAGGAGTTCAGAAATAACTACTTATTTGGCTACTCTTGTGGTCAGTGAGTCAGTATCGTTAACACTACAAGCCCAATTTATCTGTCAACGAAAAGCAAGCGAGAGTTACATGACCGTAACATGATTATACAAGAGGTATTTTGTTACGACGAGATCGTAATAACAGGGTATGGGGAAGTGGTGGGGAGGGGGAGCCGCACTTTTTTTGTCCCCATCCATACCTGACCAGCCTGACAATGCCAACAGCAGTCTTCACGTATTAATTTTAATCTCGATAAGAGCATGGTTCGCAGTGATATGGAGTGAATGGTGGTATAGTGTGCGTGCATCGACACAATTAGGGTGCAAGCCCGCAAACGCGGGGCGTGTCTGGGTGCTATTCCAAGAGCTGATTCTGACCAAATTGAAACCACGTAAGTTAAAAACAAACTGCGAAATCCCGAGAATCGACATAGCACAATAGAGGCGATGATAATGGTGAATGCCAAGCGCGACGTGACGTAACACGCAACCCGAGGGAATTTCTGTCTGGTATGCTTGTTGGCCGACATTAAACATCGATTACAAGCCCTTTACCCTCAGGTGGTTAAAGTCGCTGTGCATGTGTGTCTGTGCTGAAGCCTGAAACGGCATATTTATAGTGCTGCAGTTTCATACAACATTCGACCATTGCGTTTTATTTTGCAAAATATATTTTTAATGATCCAAAAGTTAGTTGGTTATTTGTTAATTTATTATTATTATTAATAATAACGTTTTAATTAATCAATTCATTTATGTATTTATTGTCGTTTGCATGAACGCCTGTGATGGTGATTGGATGGATGGCATCATCTCTGTGATCAGGTAGGATCAGTACTGCAATCACCTCCGAGGGGGCAGGGGCAACTTTTAGTAAAAGGGCATAGACGTCTTTTTTTTTTCTGGGGACTTTTTTTTGGCTTTTCAGTCTTTATAACGCTTTTTTTGCCCATTCTTAGCCTTCCTTGCCCTTTTTAGGCTTTTTTAGGCATTCAGGCCCTTCACTGGCAGCACCGTCAGGTCGGTACATGAAAGGGCACTTATTTTTTTTACAAACAGGGCATTTTACGAAAGGACAGGGGCAATGCCCTCCCCCTCCCCAACACACCCCTGTGTACGCCATGATTCTATCCGCCATTCCTCAGTGGTGGCGCCACAGGGGGGGGGGCAGGGGGAAGCCTTGCCTCCCTGTCGGGGAGTAACCGAGATTGTCGTCGGGGAACAGCCGGAAGACTGAGTCCACACGACGACATAAAATTCGTAAAAATTTGGAGAGGAAACGCTCAAAATAGAGTTTGCCGTTTTGCTTCACTAGTCCTCATCACCTCCATATTTAAGAGCTGTCGTAGTAAATGCAAAAACGTTAACTAAATATGTACATACAAAACAAAAGTTGTTAAGGATTCTAGTTAAGTTTTCGTCATTTCAATTCGTGATACTAATGAACTGAGCGAAAATCATGTACAGTAAGTGGCTAAATTGAAAATTGATTTGCTGCGTTAGACCGTCAACTCCATGATTTCACAGGCTTCTTAGTTATGAGACACGTTTGGGATGCCAATGTCTTACCAGTTATTTCTAAAAGGAGAAGGCCCGATTTTAAAAGCCCAACGTACAACACGAATGACGGCCAACTGTGTGTTCTTGCTATGGTTAAATATTTTTCAAACCTAAATTATTCAGTGTTAGTTTACGTTAATGTAATAATATTTAAAAAAAAAATTAATTCATCAGTTAATTTAATTTGTAAATAAAATGTGTAAAAAAAACCCAGAATTTTGGTCACAATTAGGTTTTTATGACCTCTCATGCTAAAGAATGTTTAAGAAAAACATCCGACATTTGCTTAACAATGTGGTGCAAACGTGTCTCAGAAAGCCCAAAATAGGTCCTCAAATAGCGTAAAATGCTTCAGCTTCCAGGACTCTGCTCCGGACCCTGCTGCGCTCCCCCACACCCCCTAGCCGGTTTCGGCGGGCCCCTGCTAAAGTAGTACAAATATAAACAAAAAATGTTCGTTTTCCTTGCCCCCCCTGTCGGGGAATCATTGCCCCCTTATCTGGAATTGGCTGGCGCCACTACTGCCATTCCTAAGCCATTCATCATTTATGGCTGAGATGGGGGGGGGGGCAAAGATAGTTTCTGAGCTTCTTGCATTACGGCCTCAAAGCTTATATCCCAGCCGGCGTTGAATTTTGTTTTGCGAACTACAGAATTTATTAAAAATTGTTTTTAAAGTCGTAAATGACTTTAACCTAAATGAAATAATAAATAAAAGAAAAATGTTAAACCTTCCGTTACCTAATGGAATAACTTTTGTGGAACTAAAACTACAGATTATTTACGAAATCATATGAGCAAACTTCCGCTACATATTACAAGGATAACAAAATTTTATACCTTAAAAAAGAACTTAAAATCTGGTTAAGAAAGTATTAATATTATATTATTTATTTTTTTGTTTTTTGTTTGTTTGTAAATTATTATTTATTTTTCTTTTCTTTTTGTGATGTATAGTGTGACATTTGAAAAGAAAGAAAAGCTTCCTGTGAGTGTAAGATAATTTACTTCTGAAATAATGATATTAATTAGAAGATTCGCAAGTATGGCAAAATTATGTAGCCTGGGCATCATTCACAAGTGAGTTAATCACTTCTTAGTGTACTTCAAATGCATGTTGAAATAAAAATAAATAAATAAATTTTTTTTTTAATAAACTAGTAATTACCGAACAGTACTGATCTTAGAACCATGGAATCAATATTCCAATCCTCAAATAGCCTTCCATTAATGTTTTTCTTTATAATTCCATACACCAAAAGGGCATACAAAAAAGGGGGAGGGAGGGGCGGGGGAGACGTGTCTCAAGTGCCCTAATGTGCGGGCACCTTTGGTTTCAGCACATCACCCATTCAGTGGACTAATAAGAACAGTACGATTTTTCATAAATCGGTACCAGGAATGACATAAAGGCAAGCTTAGCTTAGGGCTCGAACGCCCTAGCCGACCTGGGCGACCTGCTCTAGCCAATGAAAATGATTAGTGAATAGATTTACATAAACTGTAAGCATTCACATTGGCTGCAGCGACCTGGACACACGGCCAGGTCACCTAGTGCGTTCCAGCCCTCAGTTTACCTTAGGGCCCCCCACGGCGGCCAAACCGCAAGGTCAGTTGCTACGGCTAACGGGAATGCTTACGGTATGTGTAGCAACGCGCACTTGGCAGCCACGGCCAGTCAGTCGCGGCGGCCACTGGGATCCCGCAGGGCGACCACAGGGCGACCATACTTGCTCCGTGGTCACTTTTTTACCAGGTGATCAACAATTATCAAGAGATTTTTTGGCCGCAACGACCACTGGCCGCACGTCCTGGCTACCTAGTGCGCGGGTGGCCTTACTACGTATGCCTTATTCACTCCTGCTGCTACCTAATACACAACGAGCAATAGTCAAGGCACGAAAGAAATAAGGATAATTCACTATAAAAATAGCAAGTAACAATTCGATTCCAATTTTAGCATCATCGTAAACATACGAGTTCACTTTTCCTAAGCTCATTGTAATTTATGTTAGCCCGTCATAGCACGAAACGGAATCTACTATAAGCAGGAACTGATAAAACGAAGCTTCGCTTCTTTATGTTTTACGTATGCTTTATTTCCTCTTATTTCCTCAATTAAAAGTTCTATTTCGAAATTTTTCCTATCACTTAAGTGCCTCGTAATTATCGATCACGGTGACAAGTCCGTTTCAGTGTTTTCGAGTGCTGGGACATAAGACTTTTTTTTAAGATCAGCATTTTACATCCTGGTTTAGCAATAACAGTAAGGCTTGTTTTCTATTACGGCCTGATATACAGCGATCTATAAGCCGTTAATGTATGATAAATCTCTACTCGCCAGACGACGGGGATTACCCTACAAATTATGTTTTTTTTTTAAACCCTTGAATTTCTTGTGAACAAGTCAAAAGAAACAAAAGGAAACAAGTGAAACACAAGTGAAACGAAAGTCAAGTGAAACAAAACATAAGGAATTAAAAATTGGTTCAATTAAAAATAAACAAATTGCACACCGATGCACAAAATCATCAGGGACGTAGAGAGAAATGGTGAGGCCCGGACAATATTCTCGGCCAGAGGGCCCCCCCCCCCCCCCCACACACACACCTCCAACCTATTCCTCTTTTGTGATGGGATTGTGATGAGTTTCGAAAATGACTGGGGTCCGGGACAAAAATGTCCTCCTTGTTCCCCCCACTCGACGGGCTGAAAATCAGTGTAATAATTGGTAATCATTAACCAATAGAAAGATAATAAAGAATACAGAGAAAAATAAAGAGTTAAATTATTTTATAATAAAGAATAATAATAATACACACTTACTTTCTGCAGGTACTGGTGTTGCACTGCATTTGTTTTTCTTCCGTCCACCTCCCTTCCTGCAAAGAAACAATTACGAAATAAACGAAAAAAGTTCATCCTTAATTCACCCATACGACGTATTTCTAAAACAAAGCGATATCGTACCCCTTTCCCTTTTTGTTGGCTTTCTCAACTTCATTGCCTCTGTTTTTGCCTCCTTTGCCTTCACCCTTGTTTTTCCGTAGGCCGCCTTTCTTGTTGGCGTTTCTTTCCCCGTTCTCAGATGGTGCTGCAGTCGCCAACAGCACACATAATGCAACTAGCAGAAGGGCGAGCCACACATTGATACGCATCTGAAAATGAAAAGAAAATAATAAACTCGTGAAATACGTAATATGTGAATTACGACTGAGAAGTGTGTTCATCAGTTTTGTTTGAGACTCGGCTCAAAAAAACAAACCCGTTTAACCTCATAATCGGCCATTGTGTTACGAGTTGTTATGAGTCATGAGTCATCTACAGCAACAATAAACCAACAATGCGTCAATGAAGTGAATTTGAATTTATTCTTAGAGAATAGAGATCCCAAAGGCCACACTGCTACACGCTCACTCTAACTTAACCTAACTTAAACTTACACCATTACACCTCAAACCACTTGGAACGCATACAAAATTTTACAATCCAACGCAATGCGGCGCAACAAGTCTGATTGTGTGGGGGAACCCCAAGAACATCCATCAGATCGCCATTCAAGTCCAGTTGGGAATAACCCTTGAAAGGAAAGACACCCACAAGTGACAGCCAAACAAAAAGTGTTTTACTGGCTCCTGTTCCACACTACAACGACAATCCGGCGACCCTCTCCACCACAACCTGTGTGTGTGTGTGCCCCCAACATGCAATGTCCTGTACGGAGCCTAGACAACATAGCAGCGTCTCTCCTTACCAAATTGTCCAAGGCAGCATGGGCAATAACCGTGGGGTGAATGCTTTACAAGTGCCTGCCAACTGTGCTCTTGTCCCATTCACTTTGCCACTGACTGACTGAAATCAAGTTGAGAACTGGAAGCAGGTCTATCGTGGCAACTAGGAACCCAACCCTGTTCCGTCTATCCAGAAATCCCTGTCTAGCAGGTTCATCTGCCATCTCGTTGCCAAAGTGCCCGGAGTAGCCAAGAACCCACTGAATGGACACACTTCCCCCACCCTGGCTAATGCTAACGAGTTTGAGACCGATTCTATAATTACTGGATGATACATATCCAGTGACCCAAATGCGGCATGGAGGCACTTTATGGTGGCTGCCAAGTCAGACAGAATTTTAAACAGCCTCACTCATAAATCCATGCCGATGTCAATAGCTATCGAGACAGTGACCAGTACCCCAAGAATGCAAACAGAAGGCAGGGCAGACAGAAAATAACTGTACCCCAACTTGAAGGCCGAGATAAAGATCCCTGAACCACCCTCACAGACTTCCCGGTGGAAGGACACATCTCAGAAAATGTCCACACACCCCTCGACAATCCCCTGCTGGGGGTGGCAGATCAGAAGGGGATAAACCTCTTGACGCCAGCACCATGGATGTGGTCCCGAGACAAGACACAAATCAGGAAACCCGCCTAAGACCCGCTCAGTGAGCAGAGAGGCGCCCACACCCAGGGTTCCAAGAGCCTGTCTGGTCCTGGAACGCAGAGAGGTGTACCAGGACAAGTGTCCTGGCTATTGAGTCCCCCCCCCCTTGCAATCTTCTTGAGACTGAGTGAAGACACCACTTCTTTTGTCCTGATGCGGACCGGGACTTCACCTGCCTCAATTAGCAGACCATGCACCGTGATTGACGGCAAACAGTCTGTCACTGTGCAAATTCAGGCATTCAAGGACACCTGGACACCCTTGATCGCACTGCGTGAGCCCAACAAAAAAGGAAGGTAGTTAGCACTGTACCTTACATAAGCCCTACACAAAGACGACAGCACAGGCATCTTTGCACTGCCCAGTTTGATGCAAGCGATCTTCAAGGATACCGTGCTTAGCAGTGATGGACTCCTTCACTACTTTGACATCGGTGGCCCAGTCAAGGTGCGAATCTAGTCTGTACCCAAGATACCCAACACTGATAGCCGAGTGGACTACTGCCCCTCCAACCCGAAGAAAAGCACTCAGCCACTGCACCCTTAGAGAACACCATCAGTTCCGTTTTGAGGGACAGAGAGCGAGAGGCCCCTCTCCGTTAACAGATAAACACCTCTATCGTCACAACCTCAAGAGAGGCCAGAAGTTGCCTCACATCTGAGCCAACTAGCCATCGTACGACGTCATCCGCATATGCAACTATGTTGCAGTGAAGACTCAGCTCTACCAGCACTGCATTGATGGCGACTGCAAAGAGAGTAGGACTCAAACAACTCCCCTACGATAACCCTCTGCTGGTTGACTTTACACTGGACCAGACACCGCCTACTTTTGTAGCAAACTTCCAGTCTTCTAGGAAAGTGAGAACAGCTTCTCCGAGCCTTTCACTTACCCTCTCCTCATGCAGTGCAGGCTGGACCCAGGCAATGTCCACCACATCGCAAGATGCCTTAATGTCCAGAAACACTGCCACTGTCACCTTACTGTTCAACCAGGCTTCCCTAACTCCGGCTTCCAAGTAAAGCATGGCATCTTGCGCACCTCTATGCTTTCTGAACCCAAACTGAGCACAGGAATACTCACCAGCATCTTCCAAAGGCCTGCTGAGCCTGCCAACCAAGATTCTCTTCTAAAGCTTCCGCACGCACGAGAGAAGGGTGATTGGCCTGTAACTGAACATGACCTAGGTTTCCCCCTGCACAAAACAGGGGTCAGGGCAGAAGAAAATCCAGGTATTAAGAAGTGTACCTCCTTCAAAGCAATACTGAAAAACACCTAGCCCCTACAGCTGACTGAAGTAGATACCATCAATCCCGGGGGCACCTGATACCCTACACAAAGCCAGAACTGGGTCCAGTTCAGTACAGGACAACGGGTCATCCGCATCGGGCCCAGACCACATTCTCATTGAAGGCCTCAGCCATTAAACTGCTTCTCAACATCGCATTCCCCAGTCCCACGACCCAGACCACCGAGAGGCGCAAGCCTGCGGCCTGACAAGCCGCCAAACCTCCGAAGGGGAAAGCACCTCAGTGACACGCGCACTGAGACGCACTCCGAAGGACGCCTATTTCTGCCGAAGAACAAACGCGTCTTGTGGGTGTGCGCACGCCGCCACTGCATGTATTGGGCGCACACCTCCCAGTATTATCGTAAGCGGCAGCGTCTGCTTGTGAGCGCGCGAAGATTCTTTTTGGACAGTGGACAAATCCAGGTGCACGAAGATTATGAGCAGAAAGTGTTAATGTCTATGTGCTCTAAAGACGATGGAAAACTCAACTGTGAGTCGTTTGTTGAGTTGAGAGGATGACCCTCACAGGTATTTGGCGCCCTAACGTAAAGGAACCCAGCGATATTTCGTCTGTTGGTGAGTGAAAATGACAAACTTTTCGACGTACGGAATTAGCAGCCATGGCGCGCATGCAAAAAGGCCTAGCAAGACCGGGTAAAGCAAAGAAAAAAACACGGTAAGACTGTTCCAATTTATTACTGTAATTGAGCCAGTGCCGTCACCAAGCTCTTAGTTTCTTGCTTGTAAAGCGAGTATTGTAAAGCGGGTAAAAAAATAATTACCAAAAAAAAAATCACACCCTCCAATCTTTTCTTTCTTACGTTCACGTCAGTTGGGTTAGGCTCGTTTATAACAAAAAGCCTTGAAAAAATATTGGTTCCCAAAACGGCCCGGCTCAATAATTACAGGCAGCGTCACTAAGACTGTTTATTATTTAATAAATAAATAAATAAAAAATAAAACAGTATAATTGTCCTAATCGCAAGAATTTCATTTTTTTTTTCAAGTTGGTATTAAATGTGCCGTTTCGTAGTTAGCAGCCTGTTGTGCAATGCTATGTGATGAAAAGCTACATTTTTTGCAATAAACAAAAAACACAGAAAAGAACTGATACTGCGATTCTAAATATTTTTTTTAGTATTAGGCCATTCATTTTTTTTGTAGCATGTACTAAAATATTCGACGTTGGATCCACAATCCACACATTAAAAAACTTCTTTGATCATGTTCATTGCCTGCAAAAGCCATGTCCAAAATATAAGGGTTTTTTTCATTACATTTTGTAAGAAAACACCAACCGACCACCCCCCACCCCCAAAAAAAAATTTGGTGCACCTCATAAGACTTTGATGATAGGTTAACAAAATAAAAATAAAGAGCCACCCGGCCGCATCGACCTTTGGTTTGTACACTTACCTGAGGGTAATTGTTTGGAAACCTTACTTTTCACGCTATTGACTTAATTCACCTACCTATCGATTCCTTTCGTCGTTAGGGTTCCAAAAATCATAACGAAAACGTGTGCAAACGTTTTTTTATTTAAAAAAAATTATTAAAACACGCTAAAACGCTACGCACAACAAGCTAGAAGCGGCAGCTATTCTACGCGATGATTCCGCAACTAGAAAACCTGATTGCAACCAGAATGTTACTAAACGAAAATTATCTCTTTCCTAGGCATACGGTGATATTTGTGGCCGGATTTACAGTCCACAGGGGCGCGCTTCGCGCGCATTATCATATACATCGAGAATTGGTGTAATCAGAAATAGTATGACGCAAGCATTTGTGAAACAAGGAACAAATTATGCTACTTCCTTGTTTCACAAATGCTTGCGTCATACTTTTTCTGATTACACCAATTCTCGATGTATATAATAATGCGCGCGAAGCGCGCCCCTGCGGTCTGTGATTCCGGCCGCAAATATCGATATACACCAACCAATTTTTCGTCTGCTTCAGCCATTTCGTCTGCTACCGGAACGAGATAATTTCCGTATACTCAGGGGCACGGAATCAGGTTTTCTTGTTGCCCATCCACCTCGCAGCATCGCGATGACGGAACGACAGTTGTGCGTAGCGTTTTAGCGTGTTTTAATAATTTTTTTTTAAATAAAAAAGCGTTTGCACACGTTTTCGTTATGATTTTCGGAACCCTAACGACGAAAGGAATTGATAGGTAGGTGAATAAGGTCGATAGCGTGAAAAGTAAGGTTTCCAAACAATTACCCTTATGAGAACCAATGTATTTATCTTTCGTGGCCTATAATGGCCCGAGTTTCATGTGGCAGGGGAGGCGTTTTTTGCAATGCATTCCGTGCGCCAAAACCGCTAGCTTGCAGCTATTCTAGATCGGATAACAGTCTGTCTTCGTAAAAAGAATTCATAGTATTTCATTTCTTCAGTTGCGTATCTCAGAATTGTTCCATTATACCTGGAGGCCAAGAAAAAGAAAAGAAGTCGAGCTGTTTCATTAGGGCGGGTGTAATTCTCCCGTATAAACAGAGTTAAAGCAGCTGTCCCAAATGGATCAGCAGTCATCGGTAGAACATCGCCACCCATTTTCAGAATATTGAGACATAGCCGAAGTCTCACAATTCCGACAACGGTTATTTGCCGTCTCGTCTTTGTAGAGCTTCGGATTCTAAAACTGCAGTTTAGTCTTTGTCTCGAACTAGTTTTTGGTATTATCCAGGGGATTAGCACAGAGCTATGAACATGTTAATTACTTTAATTTTTAGTTGAAATTTGCAAGGTCTGGAGCGCCGGAAATTTGGTAAAACCTTAATTTCGGGGGGGGGGGGGGGAAAAATTGGTTTCTATCGTCTTACGAAAATGT